>PVJI01018906.1:0-32244 GCA_004026765.1 Micronycteris hirsuta
GACTTCACACCCCCATGTACTTTCTGCTTCAAAATCTGGCTGTCATAGACCTCTGCTTCTCCTCAGTCACTGCCCCAAAGATGCTGGTGGACTTCCTCTCTGAGAAGAAGACCATCTCCTACCAGGGTTGCATGGCCCAGATCTTCTTCTTCCACTTTCTGGGGGGTGCCATGGTCTTCTTCCTCTCGGTGATGGCCTACGACCGCCTCGTTGCCATCTCCCGGCCCCTCCACTACGCCACCGTCATGAACACTCAGCTCTGTGTGGGGCTGGTAGGGGCTGCCTGGGCAGTAGGCTTTGTCCACTCCATTTCCCAGCTGGCTCTGATGCTCCCACTGCCCTTTTGTGGCCCCAATGTCCTGGATAACTTCTACTGTGATGTTCCACAAGTGCTAAGACTTGCCTGCACTGACACCTCCATCCTCGAGTTCCTCATGATCTCCAACAGTGGGTTGCTGGATATCATCTGGTTCCTCCTCCTTCTGGTCTCTTACATGGTCATCCTGGTGATGCTGAGGTCCCACTCAGGGCAGGCAAGGAGGAAGGCAGCTTCCACCTGCACCACCCACATCATTGTGGTGTCTATGATCTTCATTCCAAGTATTTACCTCTATGCCCGGCCCTTCACCCACTTCTCTATGGACAAGGTTGTGTCCATCGGCCACACGGTCATGACCCCCATGCTCAACCCCATGATCTACACCCTGAGGAACCAGGAGATGCAGGCAGCAGTGAAGAGATTAGGGAGACACCGACTGGTTTTAAAAGGGAGTGATAGTGGGTAGGTCACTTTGTTTTCCATTTGTAGAGTGGACAGAAAGCTACTGTACTGTTCTCTTTATTGTAGATATGTTGCGAGGGTCATAGTGGAAGTGAGTGAACTTTGAAACTCAGCAACTTACTCAGATTTTTAGGAAAAAAAAACATCTTTGTTTTTGTATGTGATGTATGGTTTGAACACTCCTATGATAATAAAGTATATTCTCACAGAAATATTCTGGAAAATTACTCCCTCCTTTCCACCTTCTTGATGGACAGTTTCCCTCTGTGATGACAATATGTCTACCAGTTCTAGTCTAACATAACTATTATTATTTCACTTCAATCCTCACAATAAACCAGAAGGTAGTTCTTATCATCGACCTTTTCCTGATGAAAAAAACTGAGGCTCAGGAGGTTGAAAGGGTAACATAAGATCTCACGCTAGTGAAAGGCAGGGCCAGAACTTGACCCAGGGCCTGCCTGACTGGGAGCCCTTGCTGTAGTCTCTGCATTGTGCAGTTGGTCTAGTGTACACACAGACCTGTAATCAGAATACACACAGTGATTCTGATTAGGTGCATCTGTGTTCAACACCATCAACAACGGTTCATCCCCACTCTGGCCTGCTGCCCCTAGAACTGCCCATTCTCTGGATCCTTCCTGACACTCTGCCACCAACCGTCCCCCAGACAGAGACCCTGGGGGCTGAGGAATGCTTAGCCAGAGACATCTGTGTGTCAGGGTCTGCGTGTAGGGGAGCTCACAGGTGGTCATGACCTTGGTCTGCACCCAGCCGTTTCTCATTTGGTCGATCAGCCCCTTCCTCTCGGTGCTGCTCTGAAAGCCTCTCTGCCTCCAAGGTCTTTCTTGTCCCCATTTCTCCCTCGAGTCGAAGACAGACGGGCCCTTGAGAGGCCCGGGTTGGAAGGGCTGCCTCAGGCCTTCAGGGGCTTCTGAATTTGGGGGCAGGAACGAGGTACACAATAAATTTATTTTCCTGGCACCCAAACCTTCATGATCTCCCCGTAACTCACTTTCCCACCCCATTTCTTGCCGCCCATCTCCACTGCCTCCATAATTTAGCCAAAGGCACCATGGCTTTGCCCCTCTGGGCCCTGCCCTTGGATTGTCCTTTTCTAGCTCCTGCTCTCTCATAGCTACTCCCTCTCTTGCTCCAGTTTGTGTGTTATGTCTAATCACTCCATTCAGGTCGTAACTCCCTGAGGGAGCAGACCCTGTCTCATTTGTGCTTGGCCAATCACAGAGCCTGCTGTGGTGCTTGGTCCCCGACTGGTGTTCAGTGAGCTGCCCCAGAGATGGACAGGCGGAGAGACACTACTTTACTCTCCTCCCCAGGAGGCCCTGCTGTCGGGTTCTGGGAGGTACACCTGTGTCTCCACAGTAAATGTCTCTTCTCTGACCAAGCTAGCATACATGAGTTCCTGTTAATGGAAATCAAGAGACTCTTTGTTAGGATAGGAAGGTGTGGTGTCTTAGCTTTCCTGGATAATACAATAGTATTTACTGGAATTTTAGGAGCCTTAAGCACAAGGTGATCTATAATGGTGAAACCTCAGCAGGTAGAGACAGTCAGTAGGACAAGGTGCTATTTGGGGACCTGAAGGGTGTGCTTTGCTGCTCAGATCCTGGAGGGACCGGCAGGGTAATGGCTGGGAGCTTGTGTGCCTTTCCGAGCCACGTGTTACTGTCCGTGGTGCTGAACGGTCATTGTTTATCTTTGCTGGTTCATGATCGTTTCTTCTAATTGAGGGGCAGTGGTGACTTCTGTGCAACATGTCTCAGAGCTCCTGAACTAGGTGAGGCATAAAGAGGTGAAGGAAGATAGAAGGCGATGACGAAGTAGAAAATACAGGGAGTGAGGGGGGTGGGGAGGAGAGATGCTGTTAGAAAGGGTCTTTTGATTTTAAAACATTTGTTTTCACCATGAAAGAAACCGCCCTAGACACAGACTATGGCCCAAATGCTGAAAAACTGAAGGATGTGGAGAAACTTGAGCACTAAGCTAAGCAAATGTGGGTGAGTATTGATAACATCGGAAAGCAATATCAAGATGGTTCTAGTGAATCATCTATACCAGTATACCAGTATACTAGTATACTAGAGTCTACCAGTTATACTGAAGAGCCCATAATATTTCTTGTATACATTATTATAAAATTGTACCATATGAAAAATTTACATCTTAGTTACGTGATACGTATATTTATGTTACACATGATATTATAAATGTTTTAAGTATATGTATATTTGTATAATATATTATATGTAAAGTATATTATACACAATATAGTATTATAAAATATAATACTAGATTATGCATAATACATAACTATAATATATAATATTACATGTAATATCTATAATGCTTATTATTAAATATTCACTATACAATTAAGCCATATGAGAAACTTTAAAGAAGAAAGCAATGAACAGTCCTGTTCTGTCGCTTGGAAATACCATATTTCATAAAATCTAGGTTTTGATTCTAAGACAAACAATTTCTTGTATCACTAAAAAAATGCTGCCAATTAAACCATGACACAGTACTTTTTATCACTTGGAATTTTTATTGAAAGAGCTCTTATACTTACTTAAATATATCCTTTATATTATTCTCATGCAAACTTAAAAAGGAAACTACAAATGAAATAAATGGGGCATTGTATTCTTAAACCATTTTACATTTAGAGTTCAACTCTTCTGAATCACTGCTTTTTGGTTGTCAAGTGATCTTTAATTGAAATGTTTCCCTTTATAGTTCTCTCTTTTTTTAAGATTTTATCTATTTATCTTTAGAGAGTGGAAGGGAGGGAGGAAGAAGGGGAGAGAAACATCAATGTGTGGTTGCCTCTTGTGCATCCCCCACTGGGGACCTGGCCTGCAACCCAGGCACATGCCCTGACTGGGAGTCAAACCACCACCCCTTTGGTTCACAGGCCAGCATTCAATCTACTAAACACCCCAGCCAGGGCTCAGTTTGTAGTTCTTACCTAGTGGGGCATTCCACTGCTCCGTTGTTGATGTCATCTGTGATGTCATGAGTGTGGCGGCCATCAACATTGCAGCCCACAGACTGGGCAGTCCCCAGGATCTCTTTAATGCTTCCAGAGAGTTCTTTAGCTAAAGACTGGTGTTGCATCTGTCAGGCAATGTTGACAATCTCATCAAAAGCGATGTTTCTACTATGCTTAATGTTTTTTTGCTTCTTTCTGTCTTGTGGTGGTCAGGGCAGATGCAGAAGGCACTACTTCGATCTGGGCCTGTCTGTCCTGCATGGCCAGTTTCACCATAACCCTCAGACCCTTCCAACACCAGTTGCTTTGGCGATGTCATCAGCAACCTTTTCTGGAGACAGGCCCAGGAGGCCGATCTTGGGGGTCAGGGCAGATGTGGCACTGACTTTCCCGCCGGGGCACCTCAGGTATACACTTTGACCTTGTTGGGGTCGAACTTCAGCGGCTTGGTGGAGGCGTCTGGTGTCAGAGGAACCCGGATTCAGGACGACCAGAGAAAGTTGCACCTTTGCCTCCTCCAAGCCGAAGGCTGAAAGCTGAAACACTTTTTGACCCCAGGTTGTGTGTGTGACTACAACGTAATTCTTTGTGCTCAAGAGTATGGGGTGATGCAGCATTCGTTAAATGAGTGCTCTGAACTCTTCCTCCAAAATACTAATACCCACCTGAAAATTCTGCTGCTGGCACCTTATCTTACCAGGAGGTGTCAGCAGTGACAACTACTTCACTACTGACATCTAGCCAACAGCCACTGCATGGGCTCCCTAGATTTCCAAGTTGCTTACTGTGGAAAACAAATCTGCATTCTAGAATGTATGAAGACAGAAACTCTGGTAAACATTATTTCCAATATCTCTCTATGCTTATATGCAAAAGAATAATGAATGAATGAAAGTTTTAGATAAGGTTAAACAGGAATGATTTTGTAAAAGTTGATGCCTACTCTACATTTTATTGAAATGTAAGATTAATTTTCATCGCATTCCACAGCAGAAAAAGAAATTTAGGTAGATCTGAAGAAATGCTGTGCTTTAAATATTTTTCCCATCACAGGATATATTAATTACTAAAAGACTCCCCCAAGGTTAAAAAATGGTTATAAAACCCCTTAAACCATAAAGACATTAGAGTCATTAATTTTTCTAATCTTATGGTTCAATTTTAGACAGTATTGATAGATTCCCTGCTACAAAAGATGAGGTGGTTAGCACAGTTACCCTTCCCCTCCCTTTATAAATCACCCAATTTTGTTACTCCTGTGGATTTTCCTTTCACTGGGGTTTATTTTGTGTGTGTGTGTGTGTGTGTGTGTGTGTGTGTGTGTATTAATATATATTCATTCTGTCCCATAATCATAATTTCCAGATTAAACAAATAAATATGTCCAAAGCTGACTGCCCAGTCTTTTTACACTGGTTTCTTCATTTTAAGTTCTTTTTATTTTGTAATTATTTCTTTTTAAAGTACTATATGCACGTAACTTTAAAAGTCAAGTTTTACCACTTGGCTCTAAGCAAGAGCTAGCATTTCTTTGTTCCACGTCCTCCCCTATCCCACCTCACAGCTCTGAGGGTACAGCCCCCGTCTCCCACCGCGCTCTCCTTTGCCAGCACACTCTCGCCCCAAAGCACAGACTTCCTGCTGTGGCAGCTGAGGATCTAGATACCTAACTGGGCCCTCTCCCAAAGGCACATGGGTACACTCCACCTCCTCTCGTCTTCCGAAAAGAATCATCACCACTTTCCACGGAGTCAGCATCGGGTGCATGGCAAGCCTGCATATGTGACACCTGGATTAGATGATTTAAAAAAAAAAGATTTTATTTATTTATTTTCAGAGAGAGGGGAGGGAGGGAGAAAGAGAGAGAGAAATATGGGTGTAGAGAGAAACATTGACTGGCTGCCTCTCACAGGCCCCCAACTGGGGATCTACTCCACAACCCAGGCATGTGCCCCGACTGGGAATCAAACCAGCAGACTTTTCAGTTTGCAGGCTGGTGTTCAATCCATTGAGCTACACCAGCCAAGTCTTGCCTTGTTTACTTTTAATCTATGGTTTAAAAGCAGGGCTATGAGGTACCACAGGGTTGGAGACATACACTGGACCTGAAATGAACTCGAACAATTATTCTGAACCATTACAAATTTAGTCTCAAAACCATTGCTTGTAGCTGAATCCATGTGTGCTGGAGACCAACTTATAACTGGGAGCTTCTCAAACTAACTTTCATGTAAAAGAAAATGTTCATTACAGGGCAAATATTAAACATGTTAATTTGAAGCTTGCGAATATATTTTTAAGGCTCAACAGTAACTTCAAATATTACTTATATATCAGAACAAACAAAAGATATTTCGGGAGAGGAGTATTTTTTTTTATCACTGACATTATCTAGAATTGCTAGTGCACACTGACAATAAAAACCAGACTGACTTCTAGTAAATTTCGTTATTGCTTTGAAGTTACCTGCAGAGAATGTGTCCCTCATTGCTTGCATTTAGGGCAGACTGCTGTCACCATCCTGCCTTTCGTGTGCCACTGGCCCAGTGCTTACACTACCAAGATAATACAATGAATAGTGAGAGGTGAGCCAGATATTGTGCTATAATTACCTCTCAACTTTCTGTATTTTCTGGAGCTACCAATTGCCTCTTTTTTGTTTACTTGTGTTTCTACATATTAATTCATTCTGAAAATTTCCACCAGAACGGAAAATTTTGTATAAGGTGTGGAGTTTTAGGCAAAATTAATTTCTTTGTATATGGATGTCCAATTGCTGTAACACCATTTGTTGAAAAGAATATCATGTTTTCCTTTGGGTTGTCTTTGCATTTTTTTGTCAAGACTCAGTTGACCATATTCTGTAGGTCTATTTCTAGACTCTCCATTCTATTTCATTGATCTGTGTGTCTATTCCTTCAGCAATACCACACTGTCTTGAATCATGTGGCTTTATAGTAAGTCTTATAATAACCCTGACAAGTGTGGTTCAGTTGGTTGGGCATCATCCCACAAAGAGAAAGTCTCAATTCCCAGTCAGGGCACATGCCTAGGTTGTGGGGTCGGTCCCCAGTTGAACATGTGGTCAGGCGTGTGTGAGAGGCAGCTGATGGATATTCTCTCTCTTATCAATGTTTCTCTTTCTCTCCTTCTCCCTCCCTCCTCTCTAAAAGTAAATAAATAAAATTTAAAGTCAAATAGCATGATTCCTCCAACCTTATTCTTTTCAAAATTGTTTTGGCTATTCTAGTTCTTTTCCCTTTCCACATTTATTTTTATTGTTTTAATGCTGGGACTTCCAGTATGATGTTACCATATTTTTTGGACTTCAAGATGTACCGGACCATAAGATGCACCTAGGTTTTAGAGGAAAATAGGAAAAAAATTTTTGAAGCAAAAAATGTGGGAAAATATTTTACGTGCTCCTGCCTCCTGTGACCACACTCCATCACCACACCCCCACTACCTCCCAAATTTGGGGGAAAAAGTGCATCTTATAGTCTGAAAAATCTGGTAAATAGGACTGGCAAGAGTGGGCATCCTTGCTTTTTTAACTTCTTACACACGAGTGCCTAGGCATGTCTCTTGCTGCTCTTTGATTCTTCAAGAAATTTCATTTCAAATTATTAATTTCATATTTAACAAAAGTTTGCTGAATGCCTACAATAGACCAAGAATGATAGGCCAAAACAATAAATGACATTGTAATCAATTTGTGAAATAGAGAAAGGAAAAAGGTAAACCATTCATAACCCCACATCCCTTAACTCATTTGTTGTTGAGATCGGGCTGTTTACTGCAGGCATTGTCAAACAACACAACTTTTAAAGTGGTTCCAGTGAGCCTTGTTAGCTGCAGTGGCTGTGGCTCTCCGCCCAGTGCCTCCCTTAAAAGTTTACAGGCCCCAGGAGAGGTGGATGAGCCAGCTCAGACCTCATCTGGGTTCTGACCTTCTGCTGGGATGCAGCAGAAGATCGGATTCCAGTGGGGATTGTCAATAAAGTTAATAACCTTTCATTTGAATACGACTTTCTATTTCCCATATTCCTATAGCAGCATTAGCTCGCTTGTTCTCATCTGTCACCCTCAGTCTGCCCATTGCATGAGGAGGAAATGGAGGCAATGAGCAGGAGGTGACGGGAAGAGCAGCGATATTACAGTCCTGTGTGAACCCAGATATGCCACTAACCAGCCACACGACTGGGAGCAGTTTCTACCATGTCTCCAGGCCCCAGTGTCTGCATGTGTGAAAGCAGAAAGTTGGACTAGATGACCCCTTAAGGCGTCACAGAGCTTCAAAATTCCATGACTCTATGTCCTGTTCAAGGTTACACAGCTTGTTTGTGGCAGAACCATGGTAAGAATCCAGGTTTTTTTGGCACTTGGTCCAGTGCTTATCCGATCATACCACAAACGATCTGAGTACCTCCATGAGAATTTCCTCCAGAATGAGTGGGTGCTGTGTCTTCCACCTCCCGTTCCCCTGTCTGTTGTTGGTCTAGAAGGATTGGCTGGAGGGAAGGAAAAGGGAGGGCACTGGGTGGGCTAGGAAGGTGGATAAAAAAAAAAGAGCTGTAACACTTTGCACTTAAATCTGGGCTATAAGGAAGAATGATCAGGGAATAAGTGCTGACAATCTTAGAGGAAAGTGGCTAAGTCACTTTTAGGGACATTTTTTGGGGGAAAAGGAATGCAACTCGGTCACATACCCTCTACCTTGAGTAAGGCAGCTTTTAAGAGTGAGATAAAAATAAGTCTGATTCCATAACAGAGACATCTGTGAAAGAGTGTATGACAAGGAGACAGGAGAGGCACCTAGCCAATGGCAGATGTGAAAATTTTGTGAATCTAAAATAGCCTCAAAGGTAAAACAGCAATGAGCCGAGTCTTTGGATGAGAAAAAGTAATCCAGGGTAATTTTGCCCAGGAAAGCCGAGAGACCACAGAACCCTTGAGCTCCTGCTAACTCCCATTTACTCCAGCATGGGACGACATTTAAAGCAGAAAAGGGAGGGAACACAAACAGGGAAATGAGACCCTGGAGAGGTGGAAGATGGTGAGACCAGATCATCAGACCCAGGTACATAGTCTCCCAGGCAAACTCTGGCCACGTGTGAACTCGGCCATGATTGGGATCTTTTTCCTCCCTGTTTTCAGAGTGGATAATTTCTACTGATCTGTCTTCAAGTTCACTGGCTCTGTCTTCTGTCATCTCCATTGAGCCCCTTCAGTGAATTTTGTATTTCCATTGTTGTATTTTTCAGTTCTAAAAATTCCATTTGGGGTTCTTTTTTTTTTTTTTTAAAGATTTTATTTATTTTATTTTTAGAGAGAGGAGAAGGGAGGGAGAAAGAGCAATGTATGGTTGCCTCTCACATGGGCCTCATGGGGACCTGGCCCGCAACCCAGGCATGTGCCCCAACTGGGAATCGAACCGGGACCGCCTGGTTCCCAGCCCGCGCTCAATCCACTGAGCCACACCAGCCGGGCTGGGGGTTCTTTTTTAGAGTTTTAATTTCTGTTGCTGTAGAAAACTGCTATCCTTTCTACATGCTTCCACACATTTCAGGAGCTATGTTGGTAATAGACACTTTAAAGTCTCTGTTTGATCATTTCAACATTGACATCATGTTAGAATTGACATTTGTTGGTTGTGTTTTCCTTGCAGGTTATCCTACTCTTTTCTATTTTAATGTTGCATACCTTTGAATTGTACTCTGGAAACATTATATCGTGAAACTTTGAGCCTTCTGAAGAATGTTGATTTCCTTTGTTTTTTTTTTTTTTTTTTAGCTGTCAGTTGACCCTGTAAGTCCTGACCTGCCTTGTGTCATGTGTGGTTCCAACATCGACAGACTTTTCAAAGCCTTTGTGGGGCTATTTGTGTCTGCACCGTGTGTGTGTGTGTGTGTGTGTGTGTGTGTGTGTGTGTGCACCACCTAGGGGCCAGTCTGGGACCTGGGCCGGGGTCCACACTACACCTCAGCTCCCAAAGCCTTTGCTATGCTGCTTCAAGTCCGATCTTCCCATGCACAGGTTTAAGGATCCTTTTCTATCTGCGATTTATGCCATCTGGCTCCCAGGGTCCCCTTTTCTCTCATTACAAAGCCAGGGGGTTAGTCTCCCTGTGCTGCCATGAACTTCCCGTGACTGGGGCTGCCTCGGTCCAAAGTGGTGAAACCAAAGAGAGAAAAAGCTTATGGGGATTCTCTGCATGCTACTTGGACCCTGTTTATCCAAATCTTCTTGCAAGAGAGGGTTCCTGTTCAGAGTTTTAGTGCATGTGCAGCCACCACAGGATTATACCTTCCTGAACGGAGGATAGGACTAGGAGGAGAAAAAGAGAAAGGGGGGAAAAAAGAGAATTTCCACTACAGGGCAAGTGGGTTGGGGGGGTGGTAGAGGAGGGTAAAGGGAGGATAAATGGTGATGGAAAGAGACTTGACTTGGGGTGGTAAACACACAATACAGTTACAGATAATATATTGTAGAATTGTACACCTGAAACCTATCATTTTATTAACCAATGTCACCCCAATAAAGTCAATAAAATAAAAATAATAAAGAGTAAAAAATAAAAAATAAAAGGGGATTTCTCTACACATTCTCAGTCCAGCAGGGGCTCCTCTCCCCAGTCCTCGGGCCATAAAGAGAGGGCTTTCCTTGGCGTGTTGCTCTTGTCCGTGTCCACCGCACCCTCTGGGACTCGAGTCTACGTCAACAGCAATGGAGGAGGAACAATCAGGAAACCAATCCCCACATTGCTTGTTATTCAAGTTTTGACTTCCCTCCACAAACTGCTGGCTATGGTTCTGTTTTCAGTGTCCGCAGATTTTGGTTTCTATTTGTAATAAGTGGAGAAGTTGGAGGGAGTCTTAGAACCTCTAAATCGTAGTTTTGATTTTTTGGTGGACGTGTCTTTCTGGCATGATCTCGTCGTCCTTGGGATATTATTCTGCTCTTTAGTCTTTTATTTCTGACAACAACTTTGTGTGGGATTTTTCCTTTATATTTTTCTGCGGCTCATTTTTTGGTGAAAGTACCATTGCTGAACTTTTATTTTATTTTTTAAATTTATTTATTTATTATTATTTTTAAAAATTTATTATTAGAGAGAAGGGAAGGGAGGGAGAGAATCAGCAATGTATGGTTGCTCCTCACATGGCCCTCACTGGGGACCTGGCCTGCAACCCAGGCATGTGCCCTGACTGGGAATCGAACTGGAACCCTTTGTTTCCCAGCCCGCGCTCAATCCACTGAGCTACACCAGCCAGGGCTCATTGCTGAACTTTTGGAAGGGGTCATTGTTCACGCATCTCAACATTCTATTGTTTTTTATGCAGGATTCGAAAATGTGGTTTCTTGCTTTCTGGGAATTACTAGCTCTGTCAGAGCTTGCCCTGTCCTCCCCGCCTTTTTTGTCTGCATCTTCTGTCTCCTTTGTCTCTGTGGTCTCATCTGGATCCGGTTTGATCCCATTCCCAGCAGTGTTTCTTCTGTGTGGGGTCAGTGCTGGGAGGAGGCTCTGCTTGGTCGGTTCTGAGAGCACCTGTGACTGAGACACTCCAGGCTCCTAGCATTTCCTCTCCTCTGACTTTGGAGGAACCACTCTGTTTCAGCTTCTACTTTAAAATAATGTTTATTACTGTATTTTGCCATGTATAATGCATACTTTTTGCCCAAATTTTTGAGGGAAAAAAAAAATAAGGATGTGCACTACACATGGGTAGTACTAATTCTGTATTTATAGAAATGTTTTTAGTTCTTTTATTTATGCTCATGCATTAAAAGTGTAAGTCTAGAAAGTGACAATGATATCCGTATGCAAAACAATACCCTAGAATATGATAATCGATTTTGTTTCTAAATAAAAATAAATAAATAAATAACTGAATTAAAAAAATTAAAATGAGGCTGGTGTGGCTCAGTGGATTGAGCACCAGCCTGCAAACCAAAGGGTTGCCGGTTCGGTTCCCAGTTGGGTCACGTGCCTGGGTTGTGGGCCAGGTCCACAGTGGGGGGCGTGCAAGAGGCAGCCACACATTGATCTTTCTCTCCCTCCTTTTCTTCCCCCTTTCCCCTCTCTCTAAAAATAAATAAATAAAATCTTTAAAAAAATTAAAACAAAAGCTTCTTTCCTGAAAGTTTGGGCCAAAAACATGGGTGCACATTATATACAGTAAAATACGGTATTTGTACTTTAGAGAGAGGGAAAGCAGGGAGAAAGGGAGGGAGAGAAACATTGACCAGTTGCCTCTCACAAGTACCCCAGCCAGGACCAGGCCGCAACCGAGGAATGTGCCCTGACCAGGAGTCGAACTGGAGACCTTTCAGTTTTCGAAATGAAGCTCAACCTTGGCGGAGCCATGCGGTTAAGGCTCAGCTTCTACTTTTGAATTGATCTGCCATGGCTTCCAGAGAATACCAGTTGGATATTTTTAAAAATTGAACTAGTTGGGGGTAATGTTGGTTAATAACATTACGTGAGTTTCAGGTGTGCAACTCTATAATACATCGTCTGTATATTGCATTGTGTGCTCACCACCCGAAATCTAGTGACCTTCTGTCATCATACACTTGATTCCCTTTACCCTCTTCATCCTCTCCGTACACCCCTTCCCTTCTGGTAACCATCATACTGTTGTCTGTGTCTGTGAGCTGGTTTATTTGTTTGTTTCTTGCTTTTGGTTACATATCCTGTTGGCTATTTTTTATTCTTTTCCTTTCAGGTCCATCAGGCACCCCTTGTTCCCTCCACTTCCTCCCTCACAGTTACTGATACCCTGCAACTCTTATGCATGGATTTCCCTCACTTGCATGTTGGGGTCCATGGTTATTTACTTTGCTATCTATTGCTCTGCTGTTTTTTTTAAGTATATTTTATTGATTATGCTGTTACAGTTGTCCCACTTTCCCCCCTTCTTGCCCGCCACCCCCTTATGCCCCCTTTCCCCACCCTTTAGTTTTGTCCATAGGTCATACACATAAGTCCTTCTGCTCCTGCACTTCCTATACTATTCTTAACCTCCCCCTGTCTGTTGTCTACCTCCCATTTATGCTACTTGTTATGTGCCCCATTCCCACCCTCTCCCCCTACCACTCCCCTGTTGATATTCCTCCATACCTTATATAACTCCCTTTAACATTTCATACAATAAAGGCTGGATGGTGATGAACTTCTTGAACTTTACCTTATATGAGAAGCACTTTATCTGCCCTTCCATTCTAAATGAAAACTTCGCTGGATAGAGTATTCTTGGATGTAGGTCCTTGCCTTTCATGACTTGGAATATTTCTGTCCAGTCCCTTCTTGCCTGTAAGGTCTCTTTTGAGAAATCAGCTGACAGTCTTATGGGCATTCCTTTGTAGGTAACTGTCTCCTTTTCTCTTGCTGCTTCTAGGATCCTTTCCTTACTTTTGGTCTTGGGTAATGTAATTATGATGTCTTGGTGTGTTCCTCTCTGGGTCCAAGTTCTTTGGGACTCTCTGAGCTTCCTGGACTTCCCGAAAGTCTATTTCCTTCACCAGCGTTGGGAAATCCTCCATCATTATGTGCTCAAATAAGTTTTCAATTCCTTGGATTTCTTCTTCTCCTTCTGGCAGCCCTATGATCCGTATGTTGGGCCATTTACAGATGTCCTGGAGGTTTCTGAGCCCCTCCTCCGTTTTTTGAATTCTTGTTTCTTCATTCTTTTCTGGTTGGATGTTTTTTCTTTCTGCTGGTCTACTCTGTTGATTTGAGTCCCAATTTCCTTCTCATCCCTATTGGTTCCCTGCAGATCTCTCCTCATTTGTTCAAGCAATTTCGATAATTTTTCGTCGAATTCTGTGAGCATCCTGATTACTAGGGTTTTAAACTGTGCATCTGATAGGTTGGCTATCTCTTGGTCGGTTAGTTCTGAAGCTTTGATCTGTTCTTTTCTTTGGGCCATTTTTTTTTCCCCTCAGTGCACCTGTTACTGTAAGGGGGGCGGAGCCTTGGGGTTCACCTGGGCAGGGAAACTCACGGTCATTGTGCTGTGGGGGTGGGACCTGAGAGCACAGTGGTGCCTGCTCCGCTCTCCACACCCACACCGCCTCCCGCAAGCAATTCAAGCCCCTCTGCACTGGCTCCGGGGCTCGCTCTGGGGTCAGTGGACGGGCTGCACAGCTCCAATCCCCCGCGGGTCTCCTCAGCGAACTCTCCTATGAGGTCAGGAGTTCCTCCCGCCGCCGACTCCACCCCCACAGGTGCTCTCTGCACCGATGGGTTGTGCCCTGCTTTCTCTCCAGTTCGTCTGCCCGCGGATGCGGACCTGCCCGGTCCACCAGTCTCAGCCCCACTGGGTCCGGATGAGCTGGGCGCTGGCCGCACTTCGGTCAGGCACCCCTGTCTCGGTGTGCTGCAGCAGCTCGGGAACTGCCCCTTCAACCGCGGTCCTGCGGTCTGCTCACCAGCTCGCTGCAGGGTCGCCGGGCGCTCTCCCTCTGCCCTGCTCCTCCCAGCTCACCAGACTGGATGAATGTATCTTCTTTAATTCCTTGGTTGTCGGACTTTCTCACAATACGATTTTCTGTCAGATCTGGCTGTTTTTAGTTGTGTAAATTTCTGATTTTTTCCTTGTTTGGTTGTGCGAGGCGGCATGGTGCATTCACCTATGCTGCCATCTTAGGAAGTCCCTCTGCTGTTTTTTCTAGGTACCTACTTTTAGAGATTTTGGAATAGAAGCTGAGAAAGATTAAGTGAAATTTCAAAGGAATCTGACACCAGTGCACGTCTTCTGAATCCTACCTAGTCCAGTGGAGCCAGACTTTAAGGAACTAGAAAATGAAAATTAAACTAAACACAAAGCCAGAAGAAATAAAGAAAGAATGAAGATTAAAGCAGAAATAAATGAAATAAGAAATAGAAAAACAATTTAACGAATCAATGAAACCAAAGGTAACCCTTTGAAAAGAATAAAATTTACAAACCTTTAGTTGAACTGACTTTTAAAAGAGAGAGAGGACACAAATAAATAAAATCAGAAATGAAAGTGGGAACATTACTATCTGTCTTATAGAAATTAGAAAGTATTATAATAGAATACTAGGAAGAATTATATACCAATAATTTAGATAATCTAGATTAAAATGGACAAAGTCCTAAAACAGAGAAATTACTTAAGAAGCAATAGAAAATCTCAACAGACCTATAACAAGTAAAAATTGTATTTAAAAACTTCCCAACAAAGAAGAGTCCAAAACCAGAAGGTTTTGCTAGATGAATTCTACCAAACATTTAAAGGAGAAGTAACACCAATACTACTCAATGCTTCCAAAAAATAGAAGCAAAGGGAACATTTTCTAACACATTCTATAAGGTTGGAATTACCTTGATACCAAGGGCAAACAAAGACCCCCACAATAAAACCACAGACCAGTCTTTCTTATACATATAAATGCTAAAATCCTCAAAAAAATACTAGCAAACCAAATCCAACAGCACATTAAAAGGATTACATACCATAGCCAAGTGGGATTTACTCCAGAAATGCAAAGATGGTTTAGCATCAGAGAAATCAACCAATGTAAGACACTACATTAATAAAATGAAGGAAAACCCACATAAGCATCTCAATAGATGCAGAAGAAGCATTTGAAAAAATTGAACACCCTTTCATGATGAAAACATTCAGAAAATTAGGAATATAAAGGGGTCATTTATGAAAAACCCAAAACAAACATCATCCTCAACAGTGAAAACTTAAAGCTGCCTGCCCCGACCCACATTAAAATGAGAAAAAAGAAAAAGATGCCTATTTCACCACTACTTTTCAAATTGTAATGGAAGTTCTAGCCAGAGCAATTAGGTAAGAGAAAGAAATAAAAGACAACCACATTAGGAAGGAAGAAAAAAAAACTATTTGCAGATGACATGATTCTATATAAAGAAAGTCCCACAGAATACACAAAATCTTTAGTGGTAATAAGCAAATTTGGTAAAGTTGCAGGGGCAAAGATCAGTGCACAAATATTGGTTGTGTTTCTATAAACTAGTAAAAGACCATTATAAGGAGAATTTTAAAAATGTCATCTAAAATAGCATCCAGGACTTCCGGCCAAGATGGAGGTATAGGAAGACACACTGTGTCTCCTCGCACAACCAAAAGAAGGACAACAAATTTAAAAACAATAAACAACCAGAACTTCCAGAAAATCATACCGTATCGAAGTCTGACAGCCAAGCAGTTACAGAAGAAACATTCATCCAGACCAGTAGGAGGAGTGGAGACGGGCAGCTGGGGTGGAGAGGACTCACAGCAAGGTGGCAGCTGGAGGACCAAGGCGGGCAAGACAGCTGCTTGTGGGCCATGCGAGGTGGTGGCTAGTGGACTGGGCAGTACCACATTTGCATGTGGATAAACCAAGAGGAACAACTGGGAGGCAAGACAGACAGCTCAACCCAGGGTTCCAGCATGGGGAAATAAAGCCTAAAACCTCTGATTGAAAAAACCTGTGGGGGTTGTGGTGGCAGAAACTCCCAGCCTCATAGGAGAGTTTGTTGGAGAGACCCGCAAGGTCCTAGAACTACACAAACCCACCCACTCGGGAATCAGCACCAGAAGGGCCAAATTAGCTTGTGGGTAGTGGAGGAAGTTACTGAAAGGTGGTCAAGAGCCCAGCAAGCGGCATTGTTCCCTCTCAGACCCCTCCCCAATATACAGTGCCATAAGGCAGCAACATGGGTTGCCCTGCTCAGGGAGTGCCTAAGGCTCCACCCCTTACTAGGTAAGAGGTGTGCCGAGACAAAAAAAAATGGCCCAAATGAAAGAACAGATCAAAACTCCAGAAAATATACAACTAAGTGATGAAGAGATGGCCAGCCTATCAGATACACAGTTCAAAACACTGGTAATCAGGACACTCACAGAAATAGCTGAGTATGGTCACAAAACAGAGGAAAGAGTGAAGGCTATGAAAAGTGAATTAAGAAACTGGGAGGAAACTGGGACTCAGGAAGCAACAGGAAGGAAACTGGGACTCACAGGAAGGAAACTGGGACTCACATCAACAGTTTGGACCAGAAGGAAGAAACAAACATTCAAACAGAACAGAATGAAGAAACAAGAATGCAAAAATATGAGGAGAGGCTTAGGAACATATGGGACAACTTTAAATGTTCCAACATCAGAATCATAGGGGTGCCAGAAGGAGAAGAGGAAGAACAAGAAATTGAAAACTTAGTTGAAAACAAGTTTCAACAAGTGAGACAAGTTTTTCAACAAGTTTTCAACTAAGTGAAAATAATGTAGGAGAACTTCCCTAATCTGGCAAAGGAAATAGATTTCCAGGAAGTCCAGGAAGCTCAGAGAGTCCCAAAGAAGTTGGACCCAAGGAAGCATACACCCAGGCACATCATAATTACATTAGCCAAGATTAAAGATAAGGAGAGAATCTTAAAAGCAGCAAGAGAAATGGAGACAGTTACCTACAAAGGAGTTTCCATAAGACTATCAGCTGATTTCTCAAAGAAAACCTCACAAGCAAGAAGGGGTTGGAAAGAAGTATTCAAAGTCATGAAGGGCAAGGACCTAAATCCAAGATTACTCCATCCAGCAAAGCTATCATTTAGAATGGAAAGGCAGATACAGTGCTTCCCAGATAAGGTCAAGTTAAAGGAGTTCATCATCACCCAGCCCTTATTATATGAAATGTTAAAGGGACTTATCTAAGGAAAAGAAGAGGATCAAAAACTGTGAACAGTAAAATGACAACAAACTCACAACTATCATCAACTGAACCTACAAAAACAAAAACCAACTAAGCAAACAACTAGAACAGGAACAGAATCACAGAAATGGAGATCACATGGAGGGTTATCAGCAGGGAGGGGGAGAGAGGAGAATGGGGGAAAAGGTACAGGGAATAAGTAGCATAAATGGTAAGTAGAAAATAGGCAGGGGGAGGTTAAAATTAGTATAGGAAATGTAGAAGACAAAGAACTTTTATGACCCATGGACATGAACTAGGGTGGGGTGGGCTTGGGTGGGAGGGGGCGTCCAGGGCAGAGGGGACTAAAGGGGGGAAAATGGGGAAACTGTAATAGCATAATCAATAAAATATATTTTAAAAATAAATAAATAAATAAATAAATAGCATCCAAATGAAGAAAATACCTGGGGAAAATTTAACCAAAAACATGAAAGACTTGAATACTTGAAAACTACAAAATATTGCTGAAAAAATTAATGAAGCCCTGAATGAATGAAAAGACACCTCATGTTCACAGATTGGAAAGTTTAATATTATTAAGATAGCTGTACTTCCCAAAGTGATCTACAGATTCAATGCAATCCCTATCAAAATTCCAATGGCCTTTTCATTTTTTTGCAGAAATGATCTATCCATTTCTCAAATTCATATACAATTACAAGGGACTCCAGTTAGCCAAAATAACATTGAAAAAGTAGGAGGACTCATACTTTCTGATTTCAAAACTTATTAAAGCTACAGTAACTGAAACAGTGTGGTATCAGCCTATGGATGAACATGTAGACCAATGGAATAGAACTGAATGTCCAGAATGACCTAAAATATCTATGGGCAATTGACTTTATTTACAATGGTGCCAAGACCACTCAATACAGAAAAAATGGTCTCTTCAAAAAATGGTTGGGCCAGCTAGCTCCACAGGCAAAACAAAAAAGTTCCACCCTCACTTCATTCCATATATAAAAAATAACTCAACACAAATTAACTACCTAAATATGAGTTAAAAATATAAAACTCTCAGAAGACATAAACTTTCATGTGCACAAATTTGTCAATGGATTTTAAAATTTCACACCAAAAGCATGAGCAAAAGTATATTAGACTTTCTAAAAAGTAAAATCTTTCGTACATCAAAGTACATTGTGAAAATATGAAAAGATAACCTACAGAATGGGAGAAAATATTGAATATTTGTAAGGCACACATTTTATGAGTCTAATACCCAGTGTATAGAAAGAACTCTTATAACTCAAAAACAAACAACCCAATTTAAAAGTGGACAAAGAACTTAAAGAAGCATTTCTCCAAAGAAAATATACAAATGGCCAACAAGCACATAAAAGGATGTTCAATACCAGGGGCTGTTAAGGAAATGCAAATCAAAACCACAGTGAAATACCACTTCAACCCCACTAAGATGGTTAAAATGAAAAGACAGATAATAAGAAGCATTGGTGATGATGTGGAGAAATCATCACTCCTCATACACTGCTATGGGGAATATAAAATGGTACATCCATTGGAAAACAGGCTGGCCGTTCCTTCAAAGGATGAACATAGAGTTACATGACCCAGTCCTTCCACTGTTAGGCATAAACCCAATGTAATTCAAAACACGTTTACACAGAAACTTATGTACAAGTGTTATAGCAACATCATTTATAATAGTCAAAAAGTAGGAACAATCCAAGTGTTCAAGAACTGAGTAATGGATAGACAATAGTGGTATTCCTACATGATGAAATGTTATTCAGTCATAAAAAGAAATGAAGTTGATACATGTTGCAATATGGACAGACCTTGAAAACATTATGCTAAGAGAAAGAAGTAAGACATAAAATACCACATATTATATGATTCCGTTTATATGAAAGGTTCAGAATAAGCCAGTTCGTAAGGACAAAAAGTAGTTTAGATGTTGCCAGAGACTGGAGAAAGAATAGAATGGGTAGAGACTGCTGAAAAAATATGAAGTTTCTTTTTGGAGTGATGAAGCTGTCTAGAGTCAGATAGTGGTGATGGTTTCACAGGCTTGTGAATGTACTAAAACCCACCAAACTGCGCACTTTAAAATGGTGCATTTTGTGGTGTGTGAATTCTATCTTGAAGGTAGACTTTGCCAATTTATTTATTTTTATTTTTTTTTAAATTTTATTTATTTATTTTCAGAGAGAGGAGAAGGGAGGGAGAAAGAACAATGTATGGTTGCCTCTCACGTGGCCCTCACTGGGGACCTGGCCCGCAACCCAGGCATGTGCCCCGACTGGGAATCGAACCGGGACCCTCTGGTTCCCAGCCCGCACTCAATCCACTGAGCTACACCAGCCGGGGCGACTTTGCCAATTTATATTGGGAAGGTCTCTACAGCTGTAAAAACAGGTCAGAGGCTGGGGTGAGAGAGACCTTAACAACTGTACATGTGAAAAAGGCTTCTGCATTTCCTCTGTAAAGGGTGTGACCTGGACCAGGTCCTAGGACACAGCTCACTTTTCCGCTACATTGGAGGTAGCAGACAGGGGAGCCTTGTACTGTCCATGGTGCTGACCTCAAGGGACTTAGTTCTTGTAAACCTTCCTGAGAATTTATTTTCCTTAAGGGCTCTTATCCTTCTTCATCTTGGTCCTACGATCAGGCCCCTGAAGAGTTTATAAGGATGCGTCTGATGCAACAGCTCACCTACTTTTTAATAACTCCCATTGCTCTTGCCCTGAGCAGCCTGAGCCCAACTCCAATGCACAAATTAAGCCTAAGTTTTGTCCTCTGAGGAATATCCCTTCCCTTAAGGCCAAACCTATATGTGTCCCTGGTTTTAGAGAGGCCAGAAAAATGCAGCTGTGGGAGAAGGGTGGCCTGCAAGGTGGGGGGATCTAAGTCTACTTGGCCACTTTGGGCTGGAGGTAGGTGACGCTGCCAGTGTCCTTCTTATGGACAAGTCAGCACTGAGAAGGCTCGTGCCAAAGCCTATTGTAAGAGAAGAATGGGGTGGAGGGAAGGTACGGGGAAGTCATGGGGCAAGAATGCTGGGTGGGGGCAGGATTTGGAGAACTGTGCATTTTATCCGGAACTAAGACTTTGGTCTGTACTGGCTTATGTATTGGGTGGAATTTAGGTCAGAGGGTGGGAGAAAGAGCAAAATATAGATGATACCGGTTTCTCCCCCACTTCCCACATACAATCTACTGCTTCTTTCCACACCCAGGAGAAAACAGCAGGGCCTTTCTCACACTCCCTGCCCTCTAGTGCTCCCCTTCTAATCTTTCATTACACTGCCTTCCTCCTCCTGCTGTCGGCTGCCTCTCCCACTCACTTCAGGTTTTCACTCCTTCTTTATTGCTATACCTCCACCTTATCCTTCCCTAAATCTTGTGTCTAATAAAACCTCTTAATGCTCCCAAGATGACCACCAACTACAGTCGCCCCTATTCTTGGAACCACTTATTCCTCCTCTCCTCCTGCCTCTTAGTCTCATGTGGACTGATGTTCTGAGAACAGGACAGATGGGAGACAAGACTGAGTAACAATAGGAAGGGGCCTGGAATCCTCCCATTACCCTGTACCCATCATGCCCTTCCTTTATGTCTCTTTGTTTTCTCTCCCATCTAGAATCCCTCTCAATCTATTCTCTGTGCAAGTAGGTAGAAGAATCATTTCCAAAGATTCTTAGGAGTGTGTAGGAAGAATGCTGGCAATGCTAAGATGACGCTTCTAGGTTCGTGAATCTGGTGGTGCTGGGCATTAGAATCCTGGGTGCCCTTCAGCGTCCCTTAAACTGAACTCTGTTATGCAGTGGCTACTCTATCTCCTCTCACCTCTCTCAGGGGTCTGACCTGCCCTGGACCTCCATCCACTATGAAAATGTCAAGCATTCTTTTGGGAAACATCTCTAAGAAAGTTGACGTGTGCACTAGGAACTGTGTAGCACTAACATCAGATTTACATTGACTTGCAAGCACACATGAAGTGATAGAGCCATCCTTATGGAAATACATGAATACGTGGCAATGTATGGAAGAGCTCATTACTCTCGGGTCTTGAGGGAGGAGTAGAATTCAAATAAGTGAACGGGATGGGAAGGTAATCAGGTTGGGCACTAGCCTGACAAAAGGTACTGAGGCCAGAGGAACCAAGGAGCTCAGTGTGGATGAAGCCAAGGATTCTTAGAGGGGAGCAAGTAAAAAGAGAATTATAGTTAAGAGTGCAGTTTTGGGACTAATTAGAGCTGGTTCAGAGTCTGAGCTCTGCTACTCATTTTCTGTGTGACCTGGGGAAAATCACAGAACCTCTTGAAGCCTCAGTTCACTTATCTGTAAAGTGGGGATATTTCATAGTAATCACTATATTTTATAAGCCTGAGAATAAGGCATGAGAGTTAAACAGGTTAATGTTCAACACAAGGCCTAGCACATAGTAAACACTCAATAAATGTTTATGAGACCTGGCTGCTGTAGCTCAGTGGATTGAGTGCAGGCTGCGAACCAAAGGGCCGCCGGTTCGATTCCCAGTCAGGGCACATGCCTGGGTTGTAGGCCAGGTCCCCAGGAGGGCCACGTGAGATGTAACCACACATTGATGTTTCTCCCCATCTCTTTCTCCCTCCATTCCCTTCTGTCTAAAAATAAATAAATAAAAGCTTAAAAAATAAATAAATGTGTATGAGCACAATGACAACAATTACTATCACTAACAACAAATGTTTTATTGTTTCTGCTGAGCAGCAGATGGATCTGCAAAGACAGCTGGGAGCCAGGTTCTGTGGAAACCCCTAAAAACCCATGTAAGTGAATTCTTTCCCATCAACAAAAAAGAACCATGGATTTTTTTTTTAAGGAATTAACAATTTTATTGGGTTCAGAACAGAAGTCCATGGGTGTTGAGGACCTCTATATTTATCATGCTTTTCCCCCCTCTACATTCTTTCAGGTCTATTTTGTAGTCTCAGGAGCTGCTTTTTCTTCCAGCAGTAAATCTGGCTCTTCTCCTTCCTCTTCGCCAGAGTGGCCATAACCTCCTAGTGCTTCGAGCCTCCTCATGAGCCAGCACCCAAGGGAGGCAAACTTTCATGTAGGTTTATGACGCACAACTTTGAGGATGGCAGGAATCACCCTCTGCTTTTTCTTGTAATAATCCAGGGGGTGGGATCCGCTGGATTCCATCAAAAACCTTGAGGTGGCCTAGGGAGGCCAGGCCTCTCCTGGTCTCGGAGGGGAGCATGCCTCCCAGGTCTGCCAAGGGATGCAGCTCGGGGTTTGGTAGTGGGTCGAGGCTGCAGGATGGGTTGGTGCTCATCCACTTGTGGAGGAAGGCCAGGTACTTCAACTTGTTTTTGTAGAAATTGCCAGAAATGTGGATGCTCTCACAGCATATGACCTCTGGGTCCAGGAATACCTGCTTGGCCACTGTGACTGCCAGGCGACTCAGGAGGTGACTGCAGCCATTCAGCACTTCTGCAACCACCACTTAAAAACCATGGAACATTTTTGAAAACAAAATTGGTCTAGGAGAGAGAATATCTTTTAGGCAGTTGACTTAATATGATGTTGTGCAGTGTGCATATCTGACAGATAAAGGCCTATAAAAGGCATATAATAGCTGTAGTCTCTATACGGACAAAGATAAAAACAGAGCTAATACAGTTACGCTGATGGCATGTGAGGAATAATGACCAGGTGGGAGGGTTGGGGACAGAAGCTTTCTCAGAGAGGCCGAACCAGGCCACTTACGCTGTTGCCCACCCGGTCACACTTCCAGAAGGGCACAAAGCCAGAGACGAAAACGTATTACCCTCTGCTGGGTCTGCTCGCACCCCTGTCCAGGAGTGTCTGCTCCACCCTTGCCTGCCTCAGGGCCTCCTGCCCTGGTGGGCGGGGACAAGCCCATTCTGACCCTGAATCACCTTATCATTTTCCTTCAAAAGGCTGCCAGAGGTTCTCAGTTGCCCATGGAGATGCTTTGCAAATGGTTCTCTGCTGGGAGGCAGTGAAGCCACAGAATGAACAGAGGGCCTCTTCCGGCAACAACACTTTTACCCAGATAGTTAGGATAAATCCGAGTTTTCGATGAGATAAACCTGGCAATATTCTGAGTACTGTTGACACCTCACAGGTAATTTTAGAGATAACTCTGATTTCTATTTGTCTACAGAAGTTGATAAAAAAACATTTTGCACATATTTATTCAGTGTGACTCTCCTGGCCCTCCCGTGTCTGAGCTGGGAGGCAGGGAGGAGTCCTCTTTCTGTGTTCTGTTATCGGCCTGGGGCGGGGACTCGGCAAATTTTCCTGAAAAGTCAAACAATTTTGGAAAACTGTAACCCAAGGGAATGAGTTTTAACACAGTTTATTTTTCAAGTGAATGTCTTCTAGAACTGTCACTGAACTAAAGAAAAGGTTTCTTCCCTACCCTATATTTTATATAACTCCTTGGACTTACCAAAGTTTTACAAGCCACATGCTTAACATTTAAAAGCCCTGTCAAAGATTGTCTAGAGATACAATAGAAAATGCACATAAATTTTAAAATAGGAGACGTGAGAGTTCAAGGAAATTTGGTGCTTGCCCTGGGCTGCCTTGAGCTCTCTCTGCAGAGGGCCCCGTGACGACAGGTGCCATTAGAGAAGCATTTCTGTGGAAAAGTTGGAGACACACTCGTCGTCCAGGCTCTACCGCAGCCAAGTTCATCTGCTTGTTTTCCTTCACGTTTGTCTCTGAATTTGTGCGTGACAACTTCCTCTAGTGCACACCTTTCTTCCTGAAACCTCTGCCATGAGGAAACATCTATTTGTTTATTTAACAATTGTTAGTCTCTACTTTCCATAGTCAAGATTTTTGAACCTAGGTTGATAATATTTGCGGTCACAGGTGCTGGCCGACATGTTTACTCATTCACTGATGGATCCAACTGTATTTGTGTTGCTTGTGGTTCACGAGGCACATACTGGGCACAGCGGGTATGGATCGGATATGAAACCCAGGGACAAGGACGGAGTGGTTCAAAGAGAAAAAGCCCCATAAATGCCCATAATACAATGTCGGGCGTGGTTAGGGAGGTAAGTCTGTGAGAGCCTGGAAAACGTGTTTATCTCCATGGAGGGCTCTCCTAAGTTTCCTCTTGGAATGGCACAGAATAATGACTTTGGTCAACTCCATCCTGATACTCCACAGGAAAATGATGGAATTTTCATAATTTTTGTTTTGCAGGTTTCTCTCTAGGTATGTGGGAAAGATCCCATGGAACCACAGAACACCACATGCGTGTCAGAGTTTGTCCTCTTAGGGTTCTCCCAGACCCAGGAGCTCCAGAAACTCCTGTTCCTGGTGTTTCTATTTGTCTATGTCACCACCGTCGTGGGAAACCTCCTTATTATGGTCACAGTGACCTTTGACTCCCGGCTCCACACCCCCATGTATTTTCTGCTTCGAAATCTGGCTGTCATAGACCTCTGCTATTCCACAGTCACTTCTCCAAAGATGCTCGTGGACTTCTTTCATGAGACCAAGACCATCTCCTACCAGGGCTGCATGGCCCAGATCTTCTTCTTCCATCTCTTGGGAGGTGGGACAGTCTTCTTTCTCTCGGTGATGGCTTATGATCGCTACATAGCCATTTCCCGGCCCCTTCACTATGTCACCATCATGAATACTCAATTGTGTGTAGGGCTGGTGGTGGCTGCCTGGGTAGGGGGCTTTGTCCACTCCATTGTCCAGCTGGCTTTGATGCTCCCATTGCCCTTTTGTGGCCCCAATGTCCTGGATAACTTCTACTGTGACGTTCCGCAGGTACTGAGACTTGCCTGCACTGACACCTCCCTCCTAGAGCTCCTCATGATCTCCAACAGTGGGTTGCTGGTTCTTATCTGGTTCCTCCTCCTCCTGGTCTCTTACACGGTCATCCTGGTGATGCTGAGGTCCCACTCAGGGCAGGCAAGGAGGAAGGCAGCTTCCACCTGTACCACCCACATCATCGTGGTGTCTATGATCTTCATTCCCTGTATCTACATCTACTCCAGGCCCTTCACCCCCTTCCCCATGGACAAGGCTGTGTCCATCAGCTACACGGTCATGACCCCCATGCTCAATCCCATGATCTACACCCTGAGGAACCAAGAGATGCAGGCAGCCATGAAGAAGTTAGGCAAGCGCCTAGCGATCTGCAACAGGGAGTGAACTTTAAATAGGTAGACTTTAAATGACAAACTTCTTTCTAAACTTCCATTTTCCCATGTGAAAGCAGAAGTCTTTATGGAGTATGACAATTAAGATTAAATTAATATTTCTATGGACCTACCCCTGTGTCAGATACTGTGTTGGGCACTTTTATCTCATTCTCAGAAAACTAACCATGCATATATTATTTTTATATTAAACAGTTTGACAAACGAGGAGGCTCAGAGAGAAATGACTTGCTCAGCAATGGGCAGCAAGGGAGTAGCAGGCACGTGTTTCCTCTGACTCCAAGGTTAGAGGCAGGAGAAGTGGTTGGGCCTGGAGACTCAGGGTCTCCCCCACCTGCGAGGGAAAACCTGAGTGTTCCCCATCTATGGGTCAATACATTGCAATAAATGGTCAACATTTCACCTTAACTCTGGGACATCACATTCTTTTCTGCTCTCTGTGTCTCTGTTTTATCACGCACTCTGGTATATAAGAAGTCATCTCCCTTTTAACATTGTATAAATATCATTTCCCATAAGTACATTTGCCCGTTGTATGTTTTCTTACTACCAGATACTCCTTGGATAGCCTGCGAAGTACTCTACTTTCCCAACACAGTCTTGACATCATTTGGAAGACACGGCTGAGGGGAAGGGTATGTAGGACGGTTGGGGAACCAAGGTCAGAGAAGGCAGGGCCACATCTATTAGTGTTCCAGGTCTGGGGTCGTGAGTTCAGTTCCAAGGCCAACCCCTTGTGGGCATCCCCTTTGACTTCTGCCCAGGAATGAGAGCCCCTTGAGGGCAGAGGCTGCGCTTTAGTCACATGCACATCGTCCCAGCACCTCGACCAGCACCTTACATGGGGAGGCATTTCTGCTTTCCCTGCATCTTGTTCTTTCCCCGTCAGTTTCAGAACCTAGTTTTTATTTCTGTCTCTGTCATATTTCTATTTATTCTCTCCATCTCCTTTGAGGTCTGCCTCACTTTGTAGAAGTCTCTGGCCTCGTCTAATGTTGATTCAAAGTTAAGAAGATAGTGTATATGCTTTTTATTTCTTCTTCCCTTCTAGCAACCATCCCACCCAGGAAATAGAAGTCTTTTGGGGTTCTCTCTAAGCCATCATGGCAACTCTGCCTTTAACTTTCCTATTCTCATTTCACACTTCTCCCTGTTCACAGTGGACCTATGGAGGTGAGGGGGGAGGAAATGAACTTAGTGTCCTGTCTCATCTGTGTGGTCCCTCAGAATGGCTTTTCCTCCTTCTACATGAAATCCCTTTAAGTGACTGACGATACTCACCCTCCAATTTGTCTCTTCTCCAGGTGCAACACCTGCTAATTATAATCTATACTGTTGACCCAAAGGGAAGAAATGTGAGAAAAATGTCCTCAGATGTATTGTATACACATTAATTCCACAAGATGAGGTGCTTGATTCTTCGGTGAATTTGTGAAGAAATTCCCCATTTAAATGAATATAGCTGTGTCCAGGAAAGTTTATACCTTTAAGACATCTTTTACTGAAGCTATGTTGTTTTTATAATGTAAATTTGACTCCAATCTAAATTTATTAATCCTAAATGGGTTCCTGATGTTTTCTACTATAAAGACTTCAGAGAAAAAAAATTAGAAATAAGTTGTTCATAAAATGGCTTACCTGAAAAAATATCCCCAGTGCTCCGATGCTGTCTTCAGTGGTGGGGTGGGACCACAGTAGGCCCGGAGGCCATGGGCTTCCTATTCAGGCTGTGACTCCTGTTGGTTGCATTCCTTTCGGACATCAAAGAACCTCTCCTTCTGTAGCTGCGAACTTTCCCTAGAGCCTCACAGTGTCGTGTAGATCAGTGGCGCGATTGTAAAACATCCAGCACAGTCCCTGGCACATAGTAGTTGCTCAATTAATGTGAGTTCTTTCACATATTCCCATTTACCATTGTTATTAAGTTTTTTTCACTTCCCATCTATACTTTAAAATTAAACCAAGACAGTTAGGCATCCTTACGATCTGAACAATCAGGTCAAGCAATGTGCCTTGGTGATGTTGTTTATTTGTAGGATTAGCAAAAAACAGCTCTCTCAAAAGAAGGCCATAAGTTATTTCAGTGATAGTAGATTAATTCTGGTCCAGAGAATATTTCACTTCTCTGACTTATTAATCCCAGGATCCTGCCATTTCAGTTGTGTTCATAACCAGGCACAGCGATGACTTAAGTGTGAGGAGGAAAAGACCTCAGCCGACCTTGCCTAAGACGTCACCCTCACATAAGATGCACAGAAAGTGATGTGCCTGTCAGGGTCCCGCCAGAGAAACAGGACCAGTGGGCTATAGCTACCAGGGTTTGGCACAAATAATGCCCCTTTTTTATTACAAAATCATAAGCAAGCAATTCTGTAACATAACAATATCACATTTAAGCACACACTATGACATTTTAGGTGAAATGCTCAAATTAAAACAATACATTATTCCACCCATATTATTACCCCACCCACCACACTCAAGCAGGCCTTACTCCTGTTGGACCTTATACATGTTAAGAGATTTTTTGCAAGGAAAAAAAATCAGCCGTACGCGGTTGTGAGACTGGCCGGGCAAGTATGATAGCCATAGGGCAGGCCGTCAGGAGGGGCGGCTGGACCTCGGGCAGGAGCCGAAGCTGCGGTCCAGAATTCCACCTTCCTTGGGGAAACCTCTGTTCTGCTGCTCAGGCCTGTCAGCTGAGTGCATCTGGCCCACCCAGTTATCTAGGACAACCTCCTTCAGTTAAAATCAGCTGATCATAGCCATCAAACACATCTGCAAAACACCGTAACAGCAACACCTGAAACTTCTATAATTTTATTAACCAGTGTTACCGCAATAAATTTCATAAAATAAAAAAGAATTAGTGTTTTTAAAAATCTGTATCTTTTATGTGTAGAAGAGCTTTACATTGTTTCTTTTTTGTAATTTTTTTAAAGATTTTATTTATTATTTTTTAGGCAGAAGGAAGGGAGGGAGAAAGAGAGGGAGAGAAACATCAGTGTGTGGTTGCCTCTCACATGGCCCCCACTGGGGACCTGGCCTGCAACCCAGGCATGTGCCCTGATTGGGAATCAAACCGGGACCCTGTGGTTCACAGCCCGTGCTCAATCCACTGAGCTACACCAGCCAGGGCAGCTTTACATTGTTTCTTATCTCTCAGGCAGATAGTTTATTTTGCCAAGTATAAACCTTTGCAAGGAAAGAGTTCAGACCGATGTGGAAACACTAGGTAGATCAGAGAGCTCTAAGAGGTCAGACTGTTTCTATAGTGCGTTAAGGTTACAATGCCAGTTCATTCCAGTTTTGATCAATTCCTCGTAATGAGAAAATATCCAGGCTTCCTGTACCCATCCTTGTACTGGAGGTAGTAATACTTCACATGCAGAGAATGCGAGCAGTTTATAGATGACGTGAGTAGACTTGGCTAAGGATGGTGAATCCACGTTGGGGGTCTGGTTGGCAAAATAAAGGGCAAGGTTTACAGGGTAATAAGTTCCCATTGTAAATACATTTTCTCCTCTCTTTCTCTAAGTAAAGATCAATTAAGTTGAAAAGTGGAAGGAAAAGGAGAAAGAAAAGGAGGAGGAGGAGAAAGAAAGAAGTCAAACCAGTGTATCTTGCTGATTCCATGAGAGGGAAGAGCTCGCTGTGCTGGGAGCGAGTCCGTGGTTCTGCCTGGGGGGCCAGGAGCGGGAGCAGCAGCTCCTTCTGGAACTTGTTACACAGGCACATGCCTGGCCTCCCGTTGACCCCCTGAATGAAGATGTCTGGGGCTGGGCACACTGATTTGTTGTTTAACACGCTTTTCAGGTGACCCAAGGATAAGAACCACTGGCCTAAGGAGAGAAGTTCTTCTAAAACTTCCAGAGAGTCTGTTTCTTTTTGAAGGGACTTTTTGACCTTTTGGATCTTGGCCTGGGAATCCAACACTCTACAGATCTTTGAAATGTTCATTATCCTTGGTGCTCTTGACCCCCAAGGAATGCCTCTCAAAGACTATGTGTTTTTGAGACATTGGAAACTTTTTAACAACTCCCATTGCTCCTTTGGCCCCAGTGGTAATCAGCCCAGTTCCTGAGCCCAGGACAATAGTTTCTCCCTGAAGATATTGCCTCTTCCCCGAGGGTCACGCCCATTGCCGTGTATGTGAGGTATGGGCAGTGGCTAGGAAACCGAAGCTGCAGGGAAAGGATCTCTGAGAAGACGTAAGACCTGAAGGCTCTCTCTCCTTCTGGGCTGAAGGAAGGTGAGAGACAGGGTTCCCTCATCTGTAAATAGATCGGCTGTGAGAAGGATCTAGAAACACTGGCTGGAAGGTGGGGCGAATAAACGAGGGACACAGACTTGACAGCAGTGAGTCTGACGTGTGAGGAGGGCCTCAGGAAGCAATGCAGGGGAGTGCGAGGTGGACAACAGATGCCTGAGGGTGCACGTGAAAACCCCGGCTTTTAAAGACCAAGTGAAGAGTTGGCCCGGTGATTTAGAGGGAGGATGCCGAGAGCAAGGGGTAAGGACGTACACCACGAAATTTTCCACACAGTCTCTTAAAACAAGATCACATAATCGCCTGCTAATACATTAAGTTAGAAAACATTTTTGGAGCAACTGCCAGACTAGAATTGCTGTATAGGTGCAGGGGCTGCTAAGTTACTGAATTTACAATCTAGTGAAGAGAGGCAAGAGGGAAAAAATATTAATGTTACATCTGAGATATTTATAAAATGTATTGGAACCCAGGGAAATGAGAAGTTACTTCTGACTGGGAGGCTTGGGGAAAGGAGAACAGAGAAGGATGTATCTGAGTCTTTAGTTGAGAAGAGAGTAGAAGGTATTCCAGGAAACAGAAGCCATTACCAAAACGACGGAAATAACCAAACCTATGAATTTCCTGGAGAAAAACCAGTTCCTGGGTACGGGGATGCTGGTTAGAAAGCCAGAGGGAGGCTACATTTCACTGCTTTCTATGGCATGCCACCAGGGACTTGCACGCACATACAGGAGCGTGGTTTTCTACCTTGTATTGATCTACAAAGCACGTTAGGGGACTTCTAAGAGTTCGAGTTTTAAGCTCTGGGCACTAGACAGTCATTAAAGGATTATAATGAGGGAGAAACACGATCAGGTATGAGTTTAGACAGGCCTCTTTGACAGCTATCTAGGAAATGGACGGCCATGGAAGCAGAAGGAAGAGATTGAAAAGGCCTCTGATAGAGAACAGACTGCAGTAGGCAGGGGAGAGAACGGGAGATTGAGACAAGGTGGCGGGAGTGGGAGGCCACCTCGCCCCTCGCGGGTTGCCCTCCATCTGTCATCTTCCATCCCCTCCCTCACCCCATCGCCTTTCCGCTCCCTTCCTCCATGTGCTCTCGCCCTTCCTGTCACTTCCTCTTAACCTCCCTTCTTTATTCCTTTGTCTATCCTGTTTCTCTTATTTCAACATCACCCTTTGTTTCCCACCTTCGTGTTCAGCAACATTTTCTAAAATTGTTATTCCTTTCAGAAGAGCTCTCCGAGTCCCTTTCACACAATTTCATCATCTCTTTCTTAGTCCAGAGAGTCCCTCTCCCCCTTCTCCTTTTCGTCTCGGCACATACGCCGTGCATGCCCTGTCCTCACTCAGTAAGGGGCCACCTACCTCAGTGACAGGCGAGGAAGGGGGCATGGAGGAGGTGCACACCCAGCGATAAAATCACAAGCTTTTTGAGTATTAACTCAAAGATTGGGCACAGATACATGATAAGATCCACACCTATGCCTCGGGGAGCCTACAGTTGAATTATGGAGGAAAAACACAGACATGTGAAAAGTTCATTAACATTACAATGTGTTGAACATTGCATTAAAAATGATGGGCAGAAAAACGTATGAGAGACGGGAAGAAGAGGGGATGTCGTTGGCATAAGAGACTCCACAGAGGAGGGTGATGATCATTTACTATTCCAGGAACTTTGTGAGTTATTTTATTTAATCCCCAAGGCTGTTCTCTAAAGAAAACATTTTGATTCTGCATTTTGTTGCAGATGTGGGAACTGAGACCGAAACATTAAGTAACTTACTTAAGGTCAAATCTCAAGGAAAGAGAAGCCCTGACATTCAACTGCAGGTCTGTTGGACTCCAAGTGTCTTCCCACCACTTCATTACACTGAATTTTTACTACACATGGTACATTGCGTGTGTCTCTGTATGGCCTTAGGGTCTCATAAATACATATTCCAGCACCAGCTTGTCAACTGTCCAGAGATGAGGTTATTTAATCGTCACTTGGTGACATGGTCTGCCCATGAGGATGACCACCGCATGGACCTGGACAACTCAGTTTAGCTCCTGAGCACTAAAAGGGACTTCAGGAATCTATATATGTGGTTCATTTTCCTTTGGTGTATAAAAAAGACACCATGGAATCAGGGAACCACACGTGGGTGTCAGAATTTGTCTTCCTGGGGCTCTCCAAGACTCGGGAGCTCCAGATTTTCCTGTTTCTGGTGTTTCTGTTTGTCTATGTCACCACCGTCGTGGGAAACCTCCTCATCATGGTC
>PVJI01018907.1:0-32848 GCA_004026765.1 Micronycteris hirsuta
TGTGTGTGTGTGTGTCTTCATCTGATTTGGAATTAGGATAAAGCTTGGGAGTCTTCCCTCCTCTTGAATTTTTTAACGGAGTTTGAGAAGGACAGGTGTTAGTTCTTCTCAGAATGTTTGGTAAAATTCACATGTGAAGCCATCCAGTGCAAAGCTTTTGTTTGTTTGGAGTTTTTTGATTACTGAAATAATTTCACTAGATGTAACTTGTCTATTCAGATACTCTGATTTTTCCTGATTTTGTTTTGGAAGGTTGTATTTTTCTAGGAATTTATCCATGATGTCCAGATTGTCCAATTTGTTGGCATATAGATAGATATTCATAATATTTTTGTTTCCTTTGTATTTCTATTCTTTTTATTTAAACATCCTTTATATCCTTTGTATCTTTGTATTTAAATCCTTTGTATTTCTTTGCTGTTAGTTGTTATTTGTCATCTCTTATTTCTTATTTTATTTATTTGGGTCCTGTCTCTTGTCTCTTTTCTTCTTGATGAGTTTGGTTAAAGGTTTGTTAATCTTATTTATCTTTTTAAAGAACCAGCCCTTGGATTCATTGGTCTTTTGTATTGCTTTTTTAAAGACTCTATTTAATTTATTTCTGTTCTCATCTTAATTATTTCCTTCTTTCTACTCACTTTGGGCTTTATTTGCTGTTCCTTTTCAAGTTCCTTTAAGTGTAAAGTTAGATTGTTAATTTGAGCTTTTTCTTACTTCTTGATATTAGTCTGTAGTGGTATGAATTTTCCTCTTTGGACTGTTTTTCCTTTGTCCCACAGATTCTGGGTTGTTGTGTTCTCATTTTCATTAGTTCCCAGGTATCTTTTGATTTCTTCCTTGATATCATTTTTGACCCATTCATTGCTTAATAACATGCTATTTAGTTTCCATGTCTTTGTGTATTTTTTAGTTTTCTTCTTGTGATTGATGCTTAGTTTCGTGGCATTTTCATTAGAGAAGATGCTTGATTTTATTTCCATCTTCTTAAATTTATTGCAACTTGTTTTGTGTCCTAATGTGTGGTCTATTCTAGAAAATATTACATGCATACTTGAAATGAAAGTATATTCTGCTCCTTGGGGTGAAATGCTCTGTAGATATCAATTAAATCCATTTGATCTAGTGTGTCATTTAAGGTTGCTGTCTCCTTGTTGATTTTCTGCCTGGAGGATCTATCCATTGAATGAGTGAGGTGTTAAAATCCCCTCGTATGACTATATTTCTGTTGATATCTGCTTTTATATCCCTCAATATTTCCTTTACATATTTAGATGCTCCTATGTTGGGTACATAAATGTTTGGTAGAGTTATATCCTCTCATTGGATTGTTCCCTTTATCATTACGTAGCGTCTTTATTTGTCTCTAACTTAGTTTAAATTCTATTTTGTCAAATATAAATACTGCTACCCAGCTTTCTTTCCAATCCATTTGCATGAAATATTTTTTTCATCCCTTTACTTTTTGTCTATGTGTATCTTTTGTTCTGAAGTGGGTCGCCTGGAGACAACATATATGGAGCTCTGTCCAATCGGTATCCAGCCAAGTAACATGAAAAATAAAGACATTTATTGAAGAAGATATGTGAAACATTGTACATAGAACAGTGACACCTCAGTCCCCTTTAATGTAGGCTCCTTGGGACCTCACACAGTTCTCTCAATTGCCATCAGCTGCCCTGTCGTATTTTCCTGAATCTCATCAATGATCTGAAACCTCTTCCCTTTCAAAGGTAATTTTAGTTTTGGGAAAAGCCAGAAGTCACAATGTGCCAAATGTGGGATGTTAAGTGGGCTGAGTCATCTGATTGATTTGATGTTCTGCCATAAAAAATCTACACGAGACATGATGCATGAGTGGGCACATTATCATGATAACACTGCCAATCACCAGTTGCCCATAGTTGCAGCCTTCTGAATCATCCAAATAGTATCCATGGAGGACTCTTCCAAAATTTGATGCAGATTTGTTGCTCCATTCACTCAGCCTTTTTTTAATGCAAAGGCCATACAGTACACATGCTCACTCAATAGTGTCTACTACCCCCACTGACTAGTACAGTGAAGTCATCATTGTTCATGCATGCACATTGCAATCCACTCTCCTTGGCTACCAGGTTACATTGATGTTGTGCCAACAGTTCTCTATATATTAACAATGGCTGGGAATTTTCTGGACAGACTTCATATATGGGCCTTGTTTCTTAAACATTCAGCTACCCTTTGTCTTTAGATCAGAGCATTTAAGCTATTTACACTTAAAGTGATTATTAATAGATACATGATTATTGCCATTTAATTTTTAAATATTTTGATGTTTTTCCTTCTTTTTTAAAAAAAGATTTTATTTATTTTTAGAGTGGGAAAGGGGTGGAGAAAGAGAGGGAGAGAAACATTAATGTGTGGTTACCTCTCTCATGCCCCCTACCAGTGACCTAGCCCACGATCCAGGTATGTGCCTTAACAGGGAATCAAACCAGTGACCCTTTGGTTCACACACCAGTGCTCAATTCACTGAGCCACACCAGCCAGGGCTCTTCTTAAAGCAAGCCCTTTCGTGAATTCCAGCCAGCAGAATTCATGTGGCCGTGACTGAATGTGTGAATAAGCTCACATGGAAACACGCAGGAATAAAGAACCGGAACCACGTGACTCCTCCCTTATCGGATGGGAGAGAGCCTCGAGCCTTGGATCCAGGGGTTTTTATTGATGATCTAGGGCAAAAAGCATCAGAATGGTCTTCATTAACTATGCATAGATTGTAGATTCGAGTTAGGCGGTAGATGGTCCAGGAAGGTATATCAAAGGGAGAGATATGCAAATAGAAGGGCACACAGAACCATAAACACTGGCAGGGAAGAGCCTAGGCATGCATTAGCATAAGTCCTTTTGATCCAAGGAGAGAGAGGTTTCTTAGCAACAGCAAGCTTTTAAATCTAAGAAATATGTCAACCTGATTTCCCCACAGGAAATTCCACTACCACATGCGTGGGTCCTGCATGCCGGCTTTATGTTTCATGAGAGACCATGCTGTTGTTAGACGTGAAAACATAAGAGCTACAATTCCCAAGGTGGATGTATGAATTTCCTTTAAAGCCCTTTAACATTTGTTGCAATACTGGTTTGGTGTTCACAAACTCTTTTAGCTTTTTCTTGTCTGGGAAGCTCCTTAGTTCTTCAATTTTAAATGATAGCCTTGCTGGGTAAAGTAGCTTTATTTGTATGTCCTTGCTTTTCATCATCTTGAATATTTCACACCCCTTCCTTCTGGTCTGAAATATTTCTGTTGAGAAGTCAGATGACAGTCTAATGTGAGATCCCTTGTAGGTAACTAACTGCTTTTCTCTTGCAGCTTTTATGATTCTCTCCTTGTCTTTAAGCTTTGCCATTTTAATTATGATGTGTGTTGGTGTGGGCCTCTTTCCGTCCATATTGTTTGGGACTCTTTACACATCCGTGACTTGTGTGTTTTTTTTTCATTCACCAGGTTAGGGAACTTCTCAGTCATTAGTTCTTCAAATAGGTTCTCAGTCCTTTGCTCACTCTCTCTCCTTCTGGTATTCCCATGATATGAATGTTGATATACTTCATGTTATCCCAAATATTTCTTACTGTCATCATTTTTTTTTCTTTTTGCTGTTCTGCTTGGGCGTTTTTTTCTACCTTGTATTCCAAATCGCTGATTGGATCTTCTGCTTCATATAACCTACTGTTTATTCCTTCCAGTGTGCATTATTTATTTCAGATATTGCATTCTTTAATTCTGACTGTTCCTTTTTATAGTTTCTATGTCTTTTTTATGCTATTGAGTATTCTTATAATCATTACTCTAAATTCTACATCTGATAAATTGCTTACTTACATTTCATTTAGTTCTTCTGGAAAATTCTCTTGTTCTGTCATTTGGGGCCTATTTGTCTTCCCATTTTTTGGCTGCCTTGTCGCGGATTTCGACCCACAAAATCTGTGGGGGGACCGCCCCGATTGCGTGAATCAATCTTACCCAGAGACACGCTTGGAGGTGAGAATCCGGCGGCCACGGGTCTCCTCCACCATCCCCATCTTGGGGAGAAAGACCTCGTGGGTTGCTTAGCCGGGGCTTTTATTAGAGGCATTAAGACACATTTACATTGGATTGATTATTCATGGGATTAAGCAGAACAGGTAGGATTACTCATAGCAAGGCATTAGGATGTAAATTCGGGTCCGGTGGCAGATAGGACCAGGTTAAAGTAATATGCAGGAGTCAGCAAGCCAGAACTTTTTAAGATACATCTTTGCCAAATTCCTATTAGAGAATTTCCATTCCACAGACATGATCCACACTTGCTCACACGGGAATCACACGGAACTGTGCTCAAAACGTGTAAATTCTAGACCATGCGTGTTGAAATCACTGCCACACTGCCTCTTTGTGTTTGTTTCTATGCACTGGGTAGATCTGCAAAAACTCTGGTGCAAACCCATGTCAGATGCTGCCTGTGACTGGCCATGGGAAATCTGTCTCATTTGGAGCTATCAGTAATCCAAAGCTTGTAGCTCCCTCTGCTGAGCCTAAGTGTGTGAAGACCAATCTCAGCTGCACACCAAGGCCTGCTTTTACCAGCACTAGGTCCAGCAGAAGGTCAGCAAAAGTGTCAGAGCTCCCAGAGATCCACCTTGACCTGCAGGCTTTCTGTTAGGTGTTTTCTCTGAAATTGCCTCCAGCTGTACTCCTTAGCAGCCAGGCTTAAGCTACACAGGGTGTGGAGAGAGTGATTCCTGTAAGTGGGGCTATTGCTTTTCCCAAGACTGTTGCCACGTGGAAGGGAGTGCTTTGTCGGAGAAAGATGGCTTCTGCAGTATGGGGAATAACTCAGCACAGGGAACCTGGTGGCTGACCATTCAGCTCTGTCCTTTGAGCTACCAACCCAGACTCTCCTCATGTGTCTCTAGTCCACTGTGTCCTCCCTCTGCCAGTGTCCAGGGTAAGTGGCTGCAAATGAATTTTTGTGTGTTGGCCTTTTAAAGGTCTCTCTGCATCCCTACTCATTTCTCCCTGGCAGACAGAAACCCTGCTGCATTTCACAGCCAGATATTATTTGGGTTTCCAAATAACAGCCTTTCCCAGTTCTGTTTCTTTAGGCTGGGGAGACCAGCTTGGGGTTTAGACCTTACACTTATCAGGGGCAACTCCCCAGCAGCTGAAATATATCCTCCAGAACTTCAGCTGCTTCCTGTGGGAGCCCATCCAGCCATCTTGCTTCCAGTTTCATTGTGGTGGTGGTGTTTTTTCCATAAATTCTTCATTATAAGGCTTCTCTCCAGCTAGTATTCAGTCGGTTATTCAGGATGATTTTTCTATAATTAGTTGTAATTCTGGTTTGGTCCTGGGTGGAGGTTAGTGTAGCTTCCACCTACTCTGCCTCCATCTTGGATCTCTCTGTTCTATTTCTTTAAAAAATGACATTGGGATTTTGATGGGGATTGCATTAAATCTTTATATTGCTTTGGGTAATATGGTCATTTTAACAATGCTTATTTTTCCAATCCATGAACATGGAATATCTTTCTATTTCTTTTAATAGTGCTTTGTATTTGTCAGTATAGATATCTTTCACATCCTTTGTTAAGTTTATCCTAGGTATTCTTTCAGTTGCAATTCCAAAAGGAATTTTTTTTCTTTTTTTTTTTTTTTGTGAAGTTTTGTTGTTAGTCCACAGGAAAGCAGTGGATTTTTGTACTTTGATTTTGTATCCTGCAACTTTACTGTGCTTGTTCTTTGTTTCTAATAGTTTTTAGTGGAGTATTTAGGGTTTTCTATGTACAGAATCATGTTGTCTGCAAAAAGTTGATAAAACTTCAACCATCCCAATGTAAATGTTTCTTTTTTTGTTCTCTTGCTTTATTACTCTGGCTAGGACTTCCAGGACTATTTTGAGTAAGAGCGGGAGAGTGGGCATCCTTGTCTTGTTCCTGATTTTAGAGGAAAAGCTTTCAATTTTTCACCATTGAGTATATTGGCTGAGGGTTTGTCGTATATGGCCTTTGTTATGTCTAGGTAATTTCCTTCCATTCCTATTTTACTGAATGTTCTAATCATAGATCAAGTGCTTTTTCTGTATCTGTTGATAAGATCATGATTTTTATCCTGTCTTTTGTTCATGTGGTGTATATATTGATTGATTTGCATATGTTGAACCATCCTCATTCCCCTGGAATAAACCCCACTTGATTTTGATTTTTTTTATGTATTGTTATATTTTATTTGCTGGTATTTTGTTTAGGATTTTAGCATTTGTATTCATCAGAGATATTGGCCTGTACTTCTCTTTTTTTGTGTGTTATTCTTGCCTGATTTGGGTATCATGGTTATGTTGGCCTCATAAAATGTGTTAGTAAATATTCTCTCCAATTTTTTGAAGACTTTGAGGATAGATTTTAAATCTTCTTTGAATGTTTGTTATAATTCACTGTTGAAGCTGTCTTGGCCCTTGACTTTTATTTTTTGTAAGGGTTTTGGTGGTTGCTTCAATTTTCCTCACTCGTGATTGGTCTATTTAGATTTTCCAATTCTTCATTATTTAGATTAGGAAGGCTATATATTTCTAGGAACTTATCTATTTCTTCTAGGTTAATGAATTTGGTAGCATATAGTATTCCAGCATTGACAAATATGTTCTTCCATATGATTGGTTCCCTTTTCATTTTGATGATGTTTATTCAGCTGTACAGAAGCTTTTAAATTTGATGTAGTCCCATTTGTTTATTCTTTTCTTTACTTCCCTTGCCTTAGGAGATATGATGGAAAAATTATTGCTATGTGAGATATTTGAAATTTTACTACCTATATTTCCTACTAGGATTATTATGATATCATGACTTATATTTAAGTATTTTATCCATTTTGATTTTATTCTGGTATATAGTGTAAGCTGGTTGTTGTCTAGTTTCTTCTTCTTCTTCTTCTTTTTCTTTTTTTTTGCATGTACCAGTCCAGTTCTCCCAACACCATTTATTGAAGAGACTATATTTACTCCATTGTACGCTCATGCCCCCTTTGTCAAATATTAATTGACCATGGAGAAATGGGTGTATTTCTTGGCTCTCTATTCTATCCCATGTATCTGTGTGTCTATTATATGCCAGTACCAGACTGGTTTAATTGCAGTGGCCTCATACAATAGTTGATACCAAGTATTATAATCCCTCTAACTTTGTTTCTCATTCTCAAGATTGCTGAGGCTATTTGGGATCTTTTGGATTCCACAAACTTTTTGGAATATTTGTTTGAGATTTGTGACATATGCCATTGGTATTTTTTTAGAAATTGCATTGGGTCTATAGATTGCTTTGAGTAGTATGGGCATTTTAATGACCTTAATTCTTTCAATTTATGAACATGGTATATGCTTCCACTTATTTGTATCTTCTTCAGTGTTTTTCTTCAGCGTTATATAGTTTTTCAAGTACAGGTCTTTTACCACCCTGGTTAAATTTATTCCTAGGTATTTTATTATTTTTGTTGCTATAGTAAGTGGGATGTTTTCTTGGTTTCTATTTCTTTATTTCTTTTTTTTAAGATTTATTTATTTATTTTCAAAGACAGGGGAAGGGAAGGAGAAAGAGAGGGAGAGAAACATCAATGTGTGGTTGCCTCTCACATGGCCCCCACTGGGACCTGGCCTGCAACCCAGGCATGCGCCCTGATTGGGAATCAAACCGGCGACCCCTTGGTTTGCAGCCTGTGCTCAATCCACTGAGCCACACCAGCCAGGCTTGGTTTCTATTTCTGATAGTTCATTGTAGATTTGTAAAAATGCCCTTGATTTCTGAATATTTACTTTGTATCCCACTACTTTTCCATTCACTTATTAGGCGAGTAGTTTTTTGGTGGAGCCTATAAGGTTTTCTATTTACACTATCATGTCATCTACAGGTAATGACAATTTTACTTCCTCCTCTCCAGTTTGGATGCCTTTTATTTTTTCTTCTTGTCTGATCACTGTGGCTAGAACTTCCAGTACTATGTTGAATAAGAGCGGTGAAAGCAGACACCTTTGTCTTGTTCCTGATCTTAAGGGAAATGCTTCTGTTTTTTGCCATTGAGTATGATGTTGGAAGTAGGTTTTTAATATGTGTTCTTTATTATGTTGACATATGATAACTCTACTCCACTTTGCTGAGAGTTTTTATCATAAATGGGTGCTGTATTTTATCAAATGCTTTTTCTGCACATATTGATATAATCATGTGATTTCTACTACTTTTTTATGTGATACAGTACATTTATTGATTCACAAATGTTATACATCCTTGCATCCCTGGAATAAATCACAGTTGGTCATGATGTATGATCTTTTTAGTGTATTTCTGGATCTGGCTAATATTTTGTTGACAATTTTAGCATCTATGTTCATCAGAAATATTGGCCTGAAATTTTCTTGCTTTGTTGTGTCTCTACATGGTTTTGGAATTAGGATAATACTGGCCTCATAAAAAGAGTTTGGGGTCTTCCCTATTTTTATATTGTTTGGAATAATTTGAAAAATGTTGGTATTAGCTCTTTGAATGTTTGGTAAAATTTTCCTGTGAAGCCATCTGGTCCAGGACTCTTCTTTGTTGGGAGTTTTTGATTACCGATTCAGTTTCACTAAGTATATTCTGTCTGTTCATATCTCTGATTCTTCCTGACTTTGTTTTGGAAGATTGTATGCTTCTAATAATTTATCCATTTCATCCTGATTGTCCAATTTCTTGGATACAGTTGTTCATAGTAATTGCTTACAGTCCTTTTTGTTCTGTGGTATCAGTTGCTATTTCTTCTCTTTCATTTCTGATTTTATTTATTTAGGTCTGCTCTCTTTTTTTCTTGATGAGTCTGGTTAAACATTTGTCAATTTTGTTTATCTTTTCAAATAACTAGCTCCTGGATTCATTGATTTGAAAAAAAATTTTTTTAGGTTTTTGTGTCATTTAATTCTGCTCCAATCTTGATTATTCCCTCCCTTTTACACATTCTGGCTTTGTTTGTTGATCCTCCAGTTTTTAAAAGATGTACAATTAGGTTGTTTACTTGAGATTTTTCTACCTTCACTAGGGAAGTCTATAATGCTATGAACTTCTCTCTCAGGACTGCTTTCACTGTGTCCCATAGGTTTTGGGTTATTTTGTGTTCATTTTCATTTGTTTTCAGACACTTTTTGATTTCTTCTTTGATCTTATTGTCAACCCATTAATAGTTTAATAATATGTTATTCAGTCTCCCTGTATTTTATGTTGTTGTTGTTGTTCTTGAGGTTGGGTCTATAATTTCCAGCCATTGTAATGTGAGAAGATGCTTGATGCAATTTAAATTTTCTTGAATTTGTTAAGGCTTGTTTTCTCTCCTACCATGTGCTCTGTCTTTGAAATTGATCCATGTACATTTTAGAAGAATGTTTATTTTGCTTCTTTGGGGTGACATGTTCTATAAACTTCAATTAAGTCCATTTGATCTAGAGTGTCGTTAATACCACAATGTCCTCATTGGTTTTTTGTTCGGAAGATCTGTCCATTGTTGACAGTGGTATGTTAAAGTTCCCTACAATGACTATATTGCTGTCAATCTCTTTCTTAGAGTCCTCCAAGATTTTCTTTATATATTTAAGTGCTTCTATATTGAGTGCAAATATGTTTACAAGGGTTATATCCTCTTGTTAGGTGCTCCTGTAAGTGTTATGTAGTGACCTTCTTTTTCTCCTGTTATGGCTTTTGTTTTGAAGTCTATTTTGTCTTATATAAGTATTGCTGCCCCATTTTCATGGAATATTTTTTTCCATCCCTTCACTTTCAGCCTGTGTATATCTTTTGTTCTGAGGTGGGTCTCTTATAGACAGGATATATGTGGGTCATGTTTTCTTATCCATTCAGCTACCCAATGTCTTTTCACTGGAGCATTTAATCCATTTACATTTAATGTCATTATTGCTAAGTACTTACCCATTGTCATTTTTTCCCTTTGTGCGTATGTTCCTCTCTCTTATTTCTTCTTCCTCTTAAAGCATTCCCATAGCATCTCTCGCAATGCTGGTTTGGTGGACGTGTACTCTTTTAGCCTTTTTTCTTCTGTTTCTGGTCTGGGAAGCTCTTTATTTCACCTTCCATTTTAAATGAGAGCCTTGCTCTATAGAGTAGTCTTTGTTGCAGGTCATTGCTTTTCATTACTTGGAATATTTCATGTCAGACCCTTCTGGCTTATAGTGTTTTTGTTGAGAAATCACCTGATAGTCCTAGCAGAGCTCCCTTGTATGTTACTAGCTTTTTCTCCCTTGCTGCCTTTAAGATTCTTACTGTCTTTTTATTTTGCCATTTTAATGGTGATATGTCTTGGAGTGGGCCTCTTTGGGTTCATCTTGATTGGGACTCTCTGTGTTTCATGAACTTGCATGACTTTTTCCTTCATCGCATTTTGGAAGTTTTGTGTCATTATTTTTTCAAACAGGTTTTCTATCCCTTGCTCCCTTTCTTCTTCTGGTAACCCTATGATGTGAATATTGTTATGTTTTATATTGTCCCAAAGCTCTCTTAATCTATCCTCATTTTTCTTGAGTATTATTTTCATTTTGTTGCTCTGACTGGGTGTTTTTTCTACCTTGTATTCCAACTTGCTGATTTGATCCTTTGCTTCATCTAGCCTGCTTTTAATTCATTCTAGTGTATTATTCATTTAAGATATTGTATTCTTCATTTCCACTTGGTTCTTATTCACAGTTTCTATTTCCTTTTTCATTCTTATGTAGTTATCACTAAGTTCCTTATATCTCCATAAAGTTCCCTGTAGCTCTAAGTTCCTTGAGCATCCTTGTAACCATTACTTTGAACTCTATGTCCGATAAATTGCTTGCCTCATTTTTATTCAGCCCTTTTTCTGGGGTTCCTCTTTTCCTTTTGATTAGGAGTCGTTTCTTTGTCCCCCCTCCCCCAGTTTAAGTGATTCTTTTTTTGTTTCTTCATGTTAGATTTATCTGCTTTTGTCCACTTTTCTTCATCAGTGGCCTTCTGTGATTAGAGTCCTATGGGACTTGGTGGTGCAGTCTTCTTGATCTTATGAGCTGGATGCTCTAGGGATGCCCTTTATGCAGTTTATCTGGGTTCTCCAGTTGTATTTGAACTTTGATTGTTGTTAGCTCATTTGTTATTGGGTTCTCTCTTCTGACTGGCTGACTGAGAGTCTCAACCACCACTACATCTTGTATGCTGTTGTACAGGTGCTTCCAGAACAACAACAACAAAATAACCCAAGAAACAAAACTTACACCAGCAATAGTGTCCCCCTAAAAACATCAATGTCAGTAAAACATTAGCACAGATTAATAAAGGTGGAAAGAGAATAAGAATATTATAAGAAAGAAAAAAGAATATGAGATGACTAAAGGAAAGAGAAATGATTTTGAGAGGATAGAGGGAAGAGAAATAATTAGAGTAAGGAATATAAACAAGATGAGGAAAGGGAAATAATAAAATTTTAAAAAAGAATAAGAAAGAGAAGGAAGAAGGCAAAATGGAGTATGAAAAGGGAAGAGTAAAATATGAGATTTGAAATAAAAAAATAATGACAATGGGAAAAAACAAGAAAAATATTAAAAAGCTATACGAGAGAAAAAATAACACAAATAATGAAAAAGATTGAGGTAGAATTCGTCTCATCAGAGTTTAATGCTTGCCTGCTGGCTTCTCTTTCTGGCTGTTTCTCTGGTGTTCTGATGCTGGTGTAAGCCATTGTTGGATAATATTCAATCTAGCTCTAGGCAGCATGTTCAAAGCTACAAGTGATCCACGGTCTGTGGCTCTTTCCTTTGGCTTGGCTACATCTGAGATGCTCCTCACTGCTCTGTACTGCTGGCTTTTTAGCAGCACAGGGCCCACAGGTGAATCAATTAATGACCCAAATCACCACAGGTATTGCCTCCACCTGCCTCTGCTTTTAGTCCTGTTGTTAGCATAGTCTAGCTGCTGAAATATTTGTTTCTGAGAGGGCTTCTGGTGAAATCAGGAGGATGAGACCCCCGAATCTCCTGTGGGAGGTGCTGTTCAGACTTCAGGGAAGAGGGTGGGTGTATTCAAACATCTGAGTCTTTCCCAGATTATTTTCTTTAACTCATCAGGGCAAGGCTCCTAGTAGGGTAGTAGGTGGGGCCTCCAGAGCCTAGACTTTGGGTCCGATGGCTTTCCTAGGCTCTCCTGTGAGGGGGAGGTGCCAGTCTGGTTCCCAGGAAAGCGTATGGAATGGCCATGCCCTAAATCCAGTCTTTGACACAGCTGACTCTGCCTATGTTGCTGTCTCCTTAGCAGGGGATAAGATGCAGGTGGGGAGAAAATAATATAGATGCTGGGTGCGGCAAGCAGGATTCCAGAGGATGGGGCTAGGAGTCTTTCTGAGACTGTAAGAGGTTTTCCTAAAGGGTGGGGTCATTGTTTTTTCTCCTGGGAGAGGCTTGCTTTTTTCAAGAAAAATGGCTGCTGTGGCATGGTGTTATATCCCAGCCCCAGAAACTCAGCCACGGCTCTCTTATTCTTCTCCCTCAAGCCTCCCACTCCAGACTCTCCTCATGTGGCTGCAGACTGTGCTGCCCTCCCTTTGCCCAAGCCAAAGGTAAGTGGCTGGTAATGCAAAACCTGTGCATTGGCTCATTAGAACAAAAGGAAGGAGGAAAAAAGGTGACGTTGTCTCTAGCAGCCTCTGTGTTTCTCTGGTGGGCAACAAAAACCCCATGGCCTTTGACAGCTGGATGCTGTGTGGACAGGTGATTCCAACACTGATGCTCTGTGCTTGGGAGCCCAGTCTGAGGTCCAGGCCTCACTCCTCTCTGAGGGAAGCTCCCTCAGCCATGTGGCCACCTTGGCCTCCATGGGCGCTGCCCATGAAATTGGTGCCAACTTCCTGTGAAAGTGGTGCTGGTCCCTTTACATCCTTGCCCTTTCTAATAGTCATGAGTTTGTTTCCACCTGCCCTTGATTGAGTGTCTCCTCCTCAGGTAGTCCTCAGTTGTTTATTTTAGGTGGATATTCCTCTCTTCATTTTTATTTTCAGCTTGGTTCTGGGAGGTGGTGCGAAATAAACTCTCCTACTCTGTCACCATCGTACCTCTGTTTTCTGAATTCTCTGTCATTTATATCACATAGTTCCATGCATTCCAGTTTGCTTTCTGGAGATTTTTCAATTTCTTTCTGAGCTTCCTTGTTGCCTTGGTTATTCATGGTATTGGATGGGCTTCTTTGTCTAGGCATCTATTGTATTAATTTGTACTTCACGAGATTCATATGAAGAGGTCTTTCTACTATTTTCCAGAAGGTGGCAGTGAATCACAAGTTTTTAGGCTCTCTGAAATCCCAAAGCTGACCTCTGAGCATTGCATCAGTTTAGCCCATAGAGCCACAGTGTGGGAGGGTTTCCTTTTGCCCTCTCAGTAATGGCCACCTCAGACCTCCCCAGTGTCCCTTGCCACATCCCACAACTGGGGATCAGTCACAGAGGGAAATAGTGATTTTGACATAAAAGTTCTCAGACTTGGAGATAATATGCTCTGAAACCCGATACCAAGGGCCACAGGAGGCGAGTTTGGGGAGTCGAAAAGGCATCAGTGCTCTGTGGCTTCATTTCTTTGTTTGGGACACTGACCACTTGATAGCCATTAGTTGTGGCAGGACCCTTGTGCTATGTCCTTGTCCAGGCCTTCTGGCTGGCTCAGGCAGTTCACACCACTCACTCCTGCAGGAGTGTACACTTGAGACTTTCTACTCCTCCCAGCTGGCTGAGGGAAGCTCCAGCTACAGCCAGCCTCCTCTCTTTTCCTTGCCAAGCTCACCACCTCTGGGCTGAAGGGTTGTCAGCAAGGCCATCTGAGCTTTCCTCCCTTCTCACCTCCCATTGTTGTTCCCATTTGTCCACCTTTAGATGTTCCAATGTGCAGGTCTCAGCTGGCTTGTATACTGAGCAGAGAATCATTTGTTGCGTCATAGCTGATCAACTTGTTGAAATTTCAGGGGAAGAGACCAAGGTGAATATCTCATGTTGCCATTCCTCTGATATCCCAAAGTGACTTTTTAAAAAATCATGTGCTTATGCTTATATGTAAGGATTTCTGGGACCAAGAATTAACCAGTCAGATGCAAACTTATGTGATGTGACCAATAAGATGCATTTCTATTATATGACCTATGTATTTATGGTTCAAGACAGGGCATTCACACCTGACAGCTATTGTTGTGTTGGCTGTTGTCATTTTTATAACAGTCTAAGGGAAAGGAGGTCAGTGCCCCTGAATAAGTATTGCATGTTTAAAAATTCTGCAGCACACCAGCTGAAAATCACTGGTCTAGGAGTACCTACAGCAACAAATGCCTTGTCCCCACATTCACCCCCCCCAGAATCCAATTCTGAAGGACAGTCATCGTTAAGTTTTTGCCAATTTTTCCAGAATGTCCATGCATACAGAACAAGCCTATACTATATAGAATCTCACCCCTGCCCCTTTTAAAAACACAAATCAATTTCTTCATCTGTAAAATGTGGTCAAAATAGTGCAGAATACTTGGAAGGGTTCTTGAGATGTTCTTACTGCCTGTGACAACTATTGTTAATATTTTTAAAAGAGTTTGAACTTTGTTTTTCTGACTACCAGTGAATCACAAAGATTGTTTCATATTCACATCATGACAGGTCTGCTTCTTGTTTTCTAGGCTACACAATAATGCATTTTGTGGAAATAGTGTAACCTGTTTAATCTCTTACTGTTGGACTCTTAGGGTGCTTTCACTATTATAACAAAGACTGAATTATCTTTTATGAACATGGGTGTTATGCACATTTGTATTTGCAAAATACATATAGAAATGGAACTACAGAGATAAGGGGGATGAGTTTTAAATATCACTTGCTCTCAGAAGACCGTGTACCACTAACCACCACAAAAAACTGAGCAGGAGTGTGCCTTTTCATGGACCCTGGCCAACATGGGGAACAGCAAAATGTTTTGGTCCATTATCACTATGATAAATGAGAAGTGGTAATTCATATTGGCTGGATGACTTTGCAAGTTGCAGAAAGGATCATCAAACTGTGTTACACATTAAACGGGATTTATTGACTCTCAAAAGACCTGGAGGTGGAATATGTGGGCTTTGGGGTCGATTTAGTACTATACTGGATCAAAGCTTCCTTTTTCCTTCTGCTCTTTGGTTGTTTTGCTGGGCCCCAGTTCCTGAATGTGCCACTCTTGCAAGGACAATAGACTTACGTTCTACTTGAGACTCAATAGGTTGTCTACTAAAAAATGACCAAGGGCTCAATCTCCTGAAAATATGTTACAAAGTGGTATTCCCGGGGAATTGCCACAGCATCCACTATAGTACTCCTTTATAATGTGCATTTAAAAATGAGGTTGGGTGAGCACCTTGTTCAGTATCAATAGACCCTCTGTATTTTGTGATCTGCATGCATTAGTCCTTTTCCAAGTTTTCAATTTTGCTAAGCCTTACTGATTTCCAGACACTTGGGTAGGCACTACTCAGTAGCTGCTGGTATGGTGTGAGGCACCTGTGGAGGTTGGCAGCCTGTGCCCAGGGTCTCTGTGCTCATCTTGGGCTCTGAACACATGGTGGGTACAGCCCAGGGACCCTGGCATCTATTGGGCAGGGTTCCTGCATGTCTGACACCCAAAGGACCTAAGGTGTCTGTCACATGAACAAAACATGAGACAAGTTCTTGGCCCTCAGTGTCACATTCTGGCTTGGGTGATCACAGCATAATGAATAGGACAGTATGTATAGAAAAACTAAAACAGTCACAAGAAAAAAAATTCTGAGGTGTTCTAAATTAAATCACAGTGGCCAGAGAGTGAAAGAGGCAGGAATAATTAACCAGTTAGGAGCTGTGGGCCAGGTAGCAAAAGACTGCTCATATTCCTGAACATATGTTGGAGATTTAAATCAACTTCCAGGTATCAATTAACTGACCATGAGAAGCCATGGCATCCTTCATATACATGAACTTTCAAGATTATTGCCTGTAGCCAATCAATGTACTAAATATTTCTTCCCCACAGACTGTGCCTTTTCTCACCCCCTCTTCTCTGTAGCCAATGTGAAATCTTTCAAAACAACTTACATTTTTCTCACCTGAAATAGAATGTATAAAAGAACTCATCAACTCCAGGATGGGGGACCAGAGGACATGTATGTCACCTTTTACTCCTGGTGCTACTACTGGTGGTTTGGACTTCTTGCCCCAGGACCTGATCCTTTTTCTTGTTAGCAATGGCCCAATAACCCTTTCTTTTAAGAAGACTTTAAGACTCGGAAATTAAGATTTTTGTTTTACACAGTGAGGCCTGTAGGTTGCTCTCTATCGGAGATGGATGGCTGGAGATGCAAAGAGCTGTTTAAAGGGCCAATGCACAAATTTTCATTTGTAGCCATTTACCATGGCTCCAGCAAAAGCAGGGGCAGACTGGGCTAGAGATGCCTGAGGAGAGACTGGGGACGGAGGCTTTGAGGAGAAAGCTGAGAGAGTAGGTGCCAGGATCCTGGTGCTGACTTATCACCCCTATGGCAGCAATCATCCTGTTCAGGCTGACCGCTCCCCTCTGAGCAGCAGCAGCCTGACGGGAAACAACAGACTCAACTCCAGGTGGGATTCTTCCCTGCCCTATGGGACTTAAGCCTCACTGCTGAGTTTGGAGTTATTAGATCAACAACTGAAGGAAACAGCCACATACAGTATACCCCTGGCAGTCTCAGAGTAGGCTGCCTAAGGTCAGATAGGGTCAATATCTGATATCACCAGAGGCAGATTCAGAAAGAAAAAACAGCGGTAAACACTAGAGGCTACCAAGATGAAATCCACTATGGTCTTCTCCATGATTAGTGATATTTTTCTTTTCTGCATAGCTTTTTAACATTCAGTTCTTCTCCAGCAAGTTTGTGCATATTAACTGACTAGATTTTATACTATAGCTTATTTCTATCCTTTCTTATAATAGTCTTAATCTCTTTACACCCTATTAATACTGGTTCATTTCCTGTTGGTACTGAGATTGCAAGGAGGAGATATTTTTGCAGATATGGGTTTGTTCCCTGGGCTTTGTGGTGTTCTTCTGGCAGATCCTGCACAACAGCATAAAGACGTGGTGGATGGAGTGACCCTCAGTCAACCAGCTAGAGGGAAGGACCCACCAAAGAATGACTCAACAACAATCAAAACCAAATTACTTCCAGAGAGCCAATATAAATGGCATAAAGGACATAACAAGAGAATCAACTTCAAGAGATCGAGGAGATTGCACCACTGAATCTCACAGATTTCCTACTATAGAAGTTCACACCACAAACTCAATAAGTCAAAACAGTTCAATTTAAGAAGCAGAGGCAAACAAGATGAGTCTTTAAAACAATGGGCAGACAAAGAAACAAACCCAAAACTAAAGGAAAGGAGGAATCTTCAGAAAGAATGCTGAATGAAATAGAGGCAAGTCAACTATTAGATACTTAGTTCAAAACAATGGTTATAAGGAAGCTCAAAGAGCTCAGTGAGAATTACCAAAAACTACAGGGAAACTATGAGGAAATTACTGTAAACTGTATCAGCATAGAACAGGACATAGAAACAATCAACAAGAGCCAAGAGGAAATGAAGAACACAATTTCTGAATTGATGAACACAGCAGAAGGAATCAAAAGCAGGCTCAATGAAGCAGAGGGTCAGATCAGTGAGCTGGAGGACAAGGTAGAAAAAACTCCCAGAAAGAGCAATAAAAGGAAAAAAGACTAAAAAAGAATGAAGAAGTGTTAAGTGAACTGCAGGACAATATAAAATGTAATAATATCTGTACCATAGGGATACAAGAAGGGGAAGAAGAAGAGCAAGGGATAGAAAATTGGATTGAAAAAGTAATGATGGAAAACTTCCCTAATTTAATGAGAGAAAGTTACACAAATCCAGGAAACACAGAGAGTCCCAATCAAGAGGAACCTGAAGAGGCACACTGCAAGCCACGTCATAATTAAAATGGCAAAATTCAAAGACAAAGAGAGAATCTTGAAGACAGCAATGGAGAAACTGGAAATAACATACAAGGGAGCACCAAGAAGTCTAGCAGCTGACTTCTCACTTGAAACGCTGCAAACCAGTGTCAGAGGGAATGGCAAGAAATATTTCAAGTAATGAAAAGCAAAGCCCTGAAAGCAAGACTACTCTACCCAGCAAGGCTCTCAATTAGAATGGAAGGCTAAATAAGGAGTTTCCCAGAGAAAATAAGGCCAAAATAATACAGCTTCACCAAACCAGCACTGCAAGAGATGTTAAAGGAACTGCTTTAAGGAAAAGAAGAAAAAGAGTGAGAGAGAGAGGTAGTCATGTATGAAGGGAGTAAAATGGCAATGAATAAGTACCTATCAATAATAACCTTAAAAGTAAATGGATTAAATGTTCCAATCAAAGACATAGAGTAGTTAAATGGATAAGAAAACATGACCCACACATATGCTGCCTACAAGACACCCACTTCAGGAAAAAAAAAATACACAGACTGAAAGTGAAAGTTTGGAAGAAATATTCCAAGCAAATTGACAGAAAAAAAAAAAAGCCAGGATAACAGTACTTATATCAGACAAAAATAGACTTAAAACAGACACAGAAGGACATTTCATAATACTCAAAGGAAGAATATATCAAGAAGACATGAACATTATAAACATATATGCACCAAACATTAGAGCAACCAAATATATAAGGAAAATCTTGGAGGACTTCAAGAAAGATATTGACAGCAACACATTTGTGCTAGGTGATTTTGACACCTCACTGTCAAAAATGGATAGATCTTCCAAACAAAATATCAACAAGGATATTGCAGCATTGAACAATGCCCTAGATTAAATGCACTTCACTGAATATATATAATCATTCATCCCAAAGAAGCAAAATATACATTAATTCAAATGCACATGGAGCATTTTCAAAGATAGACCACATGATAGGACACAAAACAAGCACATCAACAAATTCAGGAAAATTGAAATCATATCAAACACATTCTCAGACCTCAGCGTCCTAAAACCAGAAACTAACCTCAATGAAAAAAGTCAAAAACACGCCAATTCATGGAGGTTGAATAGCATGCTATTAAGCAATAAATGGGTTAAGAATGAGATCAAGGAAGAAAACAAAAAGTTTCTGAAAACAAATGAAAATGAACTCACAACAGCCCAAAATTTATGGGACACAGCAAAGGTAGTCCTGAGAGGGAAGTTCATAGAGATACAGGCCTACCTAAAAAAGATAGAAACATTTGAAATAAACAGCTACCCCTACACCTGTAAGAACTTGAGAAACAAGAACAAAAAAAGCCCGTAGCAAGTAGAAGGGAGGAAATAACCAAGATCAGAGCAAAATTAAATGACATAGAGACTAAAAGCACAATTCTAAGTACCAATAAATCCAGGAGCTGTTTCTTTGAAAAGGTAAAGAAAATCAACAAGCCTTTAGGCAGAATCATCAAGAAAAAAAGAGAGAGGACCCAAATAAAACCAATCAGAAATGAAAGAGGAGAGACTGCAACTGATACCACAGAAATACAAAGGATTGTAAGAAACTACTACGAAGAACTGTATGCCAAGAAATTTGAAAACCTAGGAGAAATGGACACATTTCTAGAAAAATATAATCTTCCAAAACTCAATAAAGAAGAAGCAGAAAGCCTGAATAGAACAATAACAGCTTAATAAATTGAAGCAGTAATCAAAAAACTTCCAACATACAAAAGCCCTGGACCAGATGGTTTCACAGGAGAATACTACAAAGCATTTAAGGAAGAGCTAACCCCTATCCTTTACAGACTATCCCCCAAAAATCCAAAATGATAGAAGACTCCCAAAGTCTTTTTATGAAGCCAGTATCATCCTAATCTCTAAACCAGATAAAGATACAACAAAGAAAGAAAACTACAGGCCAAATTCCTAATGAACATAGGTGCTAAAATCCTCAACAAAATACTCACAAACTGCATCCGGCAATACATTAAAAAGATCATACACCATGACCAAGTGGGACTCATCTCAGGGATGCAAGGATGGTACAATATTTACAAATCAAATAACGTCATATATAAACAAAAGGAAAGAAAAAAAATCACGTGATCATGTCAATAGATGCAGAAAAAGAATTTGATATGGTACAGCACATATTAATGATAAAAACATTCAGCAAAGTTGGACTAGAGGGAGCATTCCTCAACATAATAAAAGCTACATATGAAAAACCTACGGCCAACATCATACTCAATGGGCAAAAACTAAAAGCCTTCCCAAAAAGATCAGGAACGAGACAAGGATGTCCACTTTTATCACTTCTATTCAACATAGTATTGGAAGTCCTAGCCACAGCAATTGGACAAGAAAAAGAAATAAAAGTGCTTCTGAAACTGTAAAGGAGGAAGCAAAACTGTCATTGTTTGCAGATGACATGATTGTGTACACAGAAAATCGTATAGACTCCACAAAAAAACTATTTGATGTAATAAGTGAATTTGGCAAAGCAGTGGAATTCAAAGTTAATGTTCAGAAATTGAAGGCATTTTTGCACACCAATAATGAAATATCAGAAACAGAAATCAGGAAAAAAATCCCATTTGCTATAGCAATAAAATAAAAGTACCTTGGAATAAACCTAAACAAGGAGGTAAAAGACCTGTACACAGAAAACTACACAACACTGAGGAAAGAAATTAAGGAGCACACAAACAACTGGAACATGTACCATGCTCATGGACTGGAAGGATTAACATCATCAAAATGTCCATACTACCCAAAGCAATTTATAGATTCAATGAAATCCCTATTAAAGTACCAATGACATATTTCACAGATATAGAACAAACATTTCAGAAATTTATATGGAACCATAAATGACCCTGAATAGCTGCAGCAATTTTGAGAAAGAACAAAGTAGGAGGGATCACAATACCTGGTAGCAAACTGTATTACAAGGCAAGTGTAGTCAAAACAGCCTGATACTGGCATAAAAACAGGCACATCGACCAATGGAACAGAACAGAGAGCCCAGAAATAAACCAAAGTCTCTATGGTCAATTATTTGACAAAGGAGGCAGGAGAATAAAATGGAGTAAAAATAGCCTCTTCAACAAATGGTGTTGGGAGATCTAGACAGCTATACGGAAAAAAATGAAACGACCACCAACTTATACCATACACAAAAATAAATTCAAGGTGGATAAAAGACTTAAATATAAGTTGTGACACCATAAAAGTCCTAGAGGAAAGTATCAGCAGGAAAATCTCAGATATTCCACACATCAATATCTTCACTGATATGTCCCCTAAAGCAAGGAACATAAAGGAAAGAACAAATAAATGGGACTTCATCAAAATAAAAAGTTTCTGCATAGCTACAGAAAACATCATCAAAATGAAAAGGGAACCAACAGTATGGGAAAACATAATTACAAATGATACCTTGGACAAGGGTTTGATCTGCAAAATATATAAAGAACTCACATGACTCAATTTCAGGAAGACAAATAATCCAATTAAGAAATGGGCAAAGGACCTAAACACACATTTCTCCAAAGGGGACATACAGAGAGCCCAGAGATATATGAAAGGATCCTCAGCATCACTAGCCATCAGAGAGATGCAAATTCAAACCACAATGAAAGACCACTTCACACCAGTGAGAATGGTCATCATAAGCAAATCAACAAACAATAAATGCTGAGGAGGTTGTAGAGAAAAGGGAACCCTAGTACAGTGTTGGTGGGAATGCAGACTGGTGAAGCCACTGTGGAAAACAGTATGGAATTTCATTAGAAAAGTAAAAATGGAAGTTGCCTTTTGATCCACTAGTTCCATTGCTCGGAGTATACCCTAAGATCCTGAAGCACCAATCCATAAGAACCTATTCACCCCAATGTTCATAATAGTCCAATTTACAATAGCCCAGTCCTGGAATCAACCTAAGTGCCCATCAGTAAATGAGTGGGGGAAAAAACAGTGGTACATTTACACGATGGAATACTATGCAGCAGAAAGAAACAATGTCCTGTCCTTTGCAACAGTTTGGATGGATCTGGAGAGCATTGTGCTAAGTGAAATAAGCCAGGCAATGAAAGACAAATACCATATGATCTCACCTTTAACTGGAACATAAGCAACAAAAGAAACAAGCAAGCAAAATATAACCAGAGACACTGAAATTAAGAACAAACTGACAGTAACCAGAGGGAAGGTGGTAGGGGATAATGGGTGTTATGGGGATAAAGGGGGAATCATTGTCAAGGAGCATGTGTAAAGGACACATGGACAAAGCCAAAGCGGGTAGGATCAAGGGTGGGACTTGGGATTGCAGGGGTTGGGGATGAGTGATAGGGGGAAAATGCAGATAACTGTGCTTGAACAACAATTTTAAAAGAGACTTAAAAAATAAAGAAAGAAAATAAAAGAAAAACAAAATAATGCCTGTAAAATTGGAGACAGGGAAGCCAGAGGCTTTTTCTGAATAGGGCTCTGAGAGGCCACTCTGAGGTAAGCTTGGAGCAACAACTCCAGGAGTTGTGAGGGGCTTTGGCAGAGGCCAGAGAACCATGTGACAGGAAGGGCAGGCCACCAGCCCCTCTCCTGTCAGCCACTCTTGGTCTAGATGAGAACCCATGCCCTAGGGTCCCTGCTTCCCACCTGGCTGGGTGTGCAGAAGGCAGGCAGGGTTCTACAGGATGATCAACCCTGGCCATGACCAGATACCCAGACATTGGGCACGGGGCCCACTCCTCCTGGATACACCTAGACAGAGCAACTAGGAGCCTCAAAGAAGACACTACCCAGCAGGGATGCCCACCTGGAGGAGTCCCTTCATGTCTCCCATCCACCCAGTGCCCTGCCTCCAGGCTGGACCTACCAGGGCCTTTTACTTTGCAGCCTTTCCTAGGAGAGAACCCTGCCCTTCCCAGTGAGGGTTGGAGCCAGGGAGGGAACCCTAAGCTGGAGTGGGGCAGGAAGGATGGGAAAGGAATCCAGTTTGGGGGCCAAGTTCTGCCCCCACCTCCATCATTCCTGAGATTACAGGACATTCAGGCAAAGGTTTTCACAAAGTTGGGAGTGAAAGACTGAATTTTAAGTGTTTTTTCATCCCTCCCCATCCATTGCCTTCATCCTAGCAATGGAACCTTGAAACAAATGGTGTGGATGCATTTATATTTACAACCTGTGAATACAGATAAAAGTGGATATGAATTTATAAACTTGATTTAGAACATTAATTGTAAGGCAAATATAGATTAAGTGGTTATGATTTTTCTTATTTTTGCAGCTTTTTATAAATTTTAAATTATTCTAATTCTAAGGCTTATTTAAAAAAAATATTTGTGCTGAGGAGTGATGTTAATCCCTGTGTGGGTTCTTTTTTATTTCGGCCCAAATCCACAAACCGTATTATCGATGGAAAACAAGTTCCTGTGGTCTCTGTAGGAAAAGAGTTTCCTAAGACCTGCACAGGAGGATGTGGCTCTTTACTGAACTTTATTGATGTTGTCAAATTAAGTGGGTTCCCCTCCTGATTTCCCAATGTCTCATCTCTATCCATCTCGCCATGGAAAAAGTCCAATCTTGTCCTCAGCAAGGCCAACACAAAAGCCAGTGTCTAGTCTAGCATCTCATGAGCTCAGCCTGTGTTTCCAGCTGCAGTCCATTGCTATACTGCAATATTCAGGTTCTGTCTTGGAGCCTGTGTATGGAGACTATGCGGCCATGGGTCACGTGACTGCTAAGGCCATATGGCTATGGAGAGAAGACATGTGAGTGTGCACAGCACAAGTGCAGGTTTGAGATAGACTTGTTTCCTGGAACTATATTAGTTTGAGTTTGGGTTGGACTAGGTGTCTTTTCAAAAGAACCAGACATCTTTCCAAGCTTTCATAGGCTTTGGATAGGTTTATACCCCCAGTTAGCCTGACAGGCCTCTTTGGTCAAGCACCTCTCCCTGTGCCCCCCAACAATCTAGTACTGGAGGGGGAAAGGAAGGAGTGTAAATCCCTTGGTGGAGCAATGCTGTGGTCCCCTGGAGTGTAAAAAGCTGTAGTTTCCTGGGGAAGCAAATAGGCTTGTGCTCCCCATTTTATTGCGCTCAATATCTAGTTCCCTTTGTTTCCCATTCCTAGCTAAATACTGATAGTAACATTATGTGTGGAGAAGGGGAAAGGAGGGGCTCACTTTTTCTGTTTCACTCACTCCTGGTTATGGTTACTTCCAGGTCTCTGAGACCTAGAGCTCAGGTAAAACTGTAGCTAGGAGGCTGTGACAGAGCAAGGTCTGTTGGTTTCTTACTGTGGCTTTGGTTTCAGTTTGATTAAAACCACAGAGGCAGAGCAGAAGGGCGGGCAGGGAGCAGAGGGAAGTCTTGCGTAGTCTGAGGAAGAAGTGGTAAGGCCCTGACTGGGCAGAGGTGGGAAGGATAGGAGCTGGGTCTGGGGAGGGTAGGGGGTAAAGGGCGGAGTTACTTGGAGCATTCTGGTAGAAGTGAAATGGGGTATGGGGTGTGAAACAGATGGTGAGTAAAACTAAGGCGTGCTGGTGGACCATTTTCACTCAGATTCAATATTCAGGAAATGCCAGAAATTAAGAAGCTTCTAAATGTGGTCAGTTCTAAGCTCAGCAGGTGCACACTGGCCCTGCTCATCTTTGTTGACCATGATCCATGTGGCAGGCTCTGTCCTACAAATACCACACACACTTATGTCAGGTATAATACTACCCCACTATACAGATAAGGAAACTGAAGCTTGCAGAAGCTGAGCAGCAGCTGAAATTTGGCTCTGTTGGTGTCTCTGCAATGCCCATTTTTTTTTTAAGATTTTATTTATTTATTATTAGAGAGAAGAGAAGGGAGGGAGCCAGAGAGGGAGAGAAACAGCAATGTGTGGTTGCCTCTCACATGGCCCTCACTGGGGACCTGGCCTGAAACCCAGGCATGTGCCCTGACGGGGAATTGAACCAGGACCCTCTGGTTCCCAGCCCGCGCTCAATCCACTGAGCTACACCAGCCAGGGCTGCAATGCCCATTTTTAAAAAGGATTTTTTAAAATTTATTTTTAAAGAGAGGGGAAAGGAGAGAGAAAGAGAAGGAGAGAAAAACATTGACATTGATGTGTGAGAGAAACATCAATTGGCTGCTTCTCACATGCCCCCAACTAGGGACCTGGCCTGCAACCTAGGCATGTGCCCTGACTGGGAATCAAACTGGAGACCTTTCAGTTTGCAGGTGGGCACTTAACACACTGAGCCACACCAGCCAGGGCTCTGCAATGCCCATTTTTAACCTTCACACTTCTCTGACAAATCACAGTGTCCTAGTTAAAGAAAAGGGTGGATATTCCAATAAATTAGTGGTCCTCCATCCTTACTGAGCATCAGAACTTCCATGGATGGTTGGTTTAGTTGGTGGTGGGGCCTGATAACCTGAATTCTTGGCAAATGCCTAGGTGAGGGTCCAGAGAAGCACTGCTCTAGAAGGTCTCTAAAGTGCATCTGCAAATAGGGATAAGGCTTTGAAGATGCCATCTGAGGCTCCTTCCAGGCTTGCAGCTTATAATATCCCTAAAGGGAAGCTTTTCCTAGGCTGCCTTATCTAGCATCCAAGATTATGATCTTTTCATTGTATTTCAAGAAATGCCACAAGCCAGTGTACTGCACCAGCATGGATGTTTACTGCACCAGCATGGTCAATGTTTACTGCACCAGCATGGATGAGCAGCCTGTTTACTTGTCAATGTTTACTGCACCAGCATGGATGAGCAGCCTGCTCTAGGTGGAGGAGGCCATGCTGATGTGGGATGGAAGCCCCATCTCCAGGCAGACAGTTCTGGCTGAGGTTTTTAGCTTACCACTTCCAACTCATTCTATGTCAGCAAGTCCACTGCCAGCCTGTGAAGCACCCAGGAATGGACAAGATGAGGGTCCTCATTGTGCTCTGTGAAGTTTGAGGGCCGTCCACAATGCAGCTCCCACCAGACCTTTATTTTGAAACTGCTACCTGGTCCAACCACACAGATATGAGGTTGTGCAGGGTTGCTGCCAGTTGAGGGAGGTGGTGGGCACCAGACACCCTCCCTTTGGTTTCTAATGTGGAAGCCACCTTTTCCTTGTGGAGGGTGGGGCTGCTACAGTTCACACTGCATACTAGCAGCATGTCTGCTGATGTTATGTTTAGTTCCCCTTACTAACCTACTTTTTTCCTTGCCCTATAAAAGGCCTAAGTTCTGAAATTCTGAAAAATAAAAGTGCAATAGAAATGTTGCCTGCCTTATGTGTTTGGGATTGGGGTTGTTAGAGGGATGTTTCATAGGAGGAACTCCTGGGAGGGGCTGAGTTCCTTGGCTGAGCTGCATGCATACACAGGAATTCACACCTGCAAACCACAGTAGAAAGAAACTGAAATAGCTCATCTTCAGCCTAAAGCAGGAGATTAAGGTCTAAAATTTTATCCTGTCTGTTCACAGTTCTCTTGTTAAAAGACAGAATGTTCTGGGCCCTGGCTGGCTATAGCTCAGTGGAATGAGTGTGGGCTGTGAACCAAAGGGTCGCAGGTTCGATTCCCAGTCAGGGCACATGCCTGGGTTGCGGGCCAGGTCCCCAGTGGGGGCCATGTGACAGGCAACCACATACTAATGTTTCTCTCTCTTTCTTTCTCCCTCCTTTCCCCTCTCTAAAAATAAAATAAATATTTAAAAAAAAAAAAGACAGAATGTTCTGGGGATAGGGTCACCTTATACACTTCATGCTAGTCAGTGATTATCTGGCTCACCTTCCCCAGAGCTGGGAGATGACAACTAAATAGTAATTGTAGAGCCTCAATCAGGATGGTGGCTGAACTGAGGCAGGGAGTAGGGCCTTGGCTTTAACGGAGGGTGGCAGGGCCAAATATCTTCACGTCTATATCTAAACTACATCTACATTTATATTAGTCAGTTTTTTTCAAGAGTAGTTTTAAATACATCTTATGCCTCAAGTAGGTAAGGCTCCTGATGTTCTTGAGTAGTCAAGGAACAGGGTCTTTCCAGCCTTGCCTCAGTGGTCTCTACCATCCAGAGGCATCCTCTCCTTAAGAGACAGTAGTAGGGTGTTTGCATTTTACGTCCTGTGTTCAATGGGGTCATGTAGACTCCAGGCCTCTTCTCCTTAACTCAGCAGGTCCTGTCGAATTCCCTTCTCTCTGCTAGAGGCAAGGGAGATGGCATCTCACTAATCTCCCCTGTGGGGAGATAGAACAGGAACCTTGGAGCAAGGGAAAGACTTTTTCCCCAGGAAATCTTTTCCACAAACATCCTGCCTTTTCCTCCTTATGAGGCAATGGACACTGGCACCCTGAGGTCCCATCCTGATAAGCACTGGGGAGCTGGGGGTTTCTTTGCTGTTGTCAGTCTGATGGGGGTGTGGTACCTCCTGCTATCACCTAGGTGGCTGCTATGCAATGGTGAGGGGGGTGGATGTGGGGAAACCACCAGTGTTCATTGCAGACCTTAACTAATTCTATTACAGTAAACTGAGTTTATGCATCATTTCCTTCTACCTTCCTTCCATATGTATTTTTGTTTTGCCTTTTTAATTTTCTTGTGCCTTTATGGAAATACAGCCTGTCCTTTGTTGCACATACCCTTCTCCAGTTTGTCACAGCTCATGTTTGGTTATATGTAAAAAGATCCCTGAACAACAGTTTTTTCAATAAAATGGAATTGTATTTCTTGCTCCACTGAAAGAAGCTAGAGGAGCTCCATGAGGTTGACAGGGACGGTAGTACCTGCTTTCCATTCCTCCATCCCTTTCCTGTGGCCACAAAATGGGTCTCATTGGCCCCGTAGAACTGCTAGAACATCAATCCTCACACTTGCTTCCCAAACAACAGTATAAAGGTTGGGACGGAAGAAAGATTGGCTGCCCCAATCTTTTAAGACTTCCCTCAAGTGTCTCACTTGCTCCAGAGTCACAGGGCCACCCTAACTATGTGGTTGAAGGAAGGCTGGTCTTTCTTCTGAGTACTTCCTGAACCAAAAACCCATTTTCCCTTGTTCCTGAAGGAGGGACGAATGGATACTGGGGGCCACTAGAGGTCTACCCTAGTGCCCTTCGGAATATGCCACCTATATTTATTTCCCAAATCTATTGCTCCATGGGGACAACAGCTGTTGTCTTGAAACTTGTCAGGCCAATGATGCAGACCCCAGGGAGTTCATGTCAAGCTCTTTCAGAGCCTGAAGAACTTGTGCCCTCTATCCAGGCCTGTGTTAATGAGGTGGCATTCCACCTGGCCCCTTAAAGAGGACTTTGAGATTTAAGGGCCAGCAGCATTTCCCTCCAAATCAATCTCTGCACTAATGTCCCCACCCCACTCCACCTTCCTCCTGAGGGACAGTGCTCCAGGGTCTCAGATGATTCTACATCTTGGTTTGGAACCTCACTTTCATGTCTCATATGTACAATATTTTACCAGTATCCCAGCTAAATTGCTTGTCTCATCTTACTACGCACACATCTATGTGACTAGCTGAACCACTCTTTATTTGTCTTTGACACTGAATTTACCATTTCAGTATCTTACCTCCTGATTACAAACTCTTTGAGGGGAAGGAACGTACTTGTGCCTACTTTGGTTCTCCGCAGTGCCTTGGCAGACAAATTCCTTTACTGGGGCACACCCTCTGTATGCTCATTGCAAAACTTTTTTCTCACTTGGGAATAGGTTTTGCTACAGTATGTGTCATAGGCCCTGAGCCAGTAATAGCTTAAAGACAGGACTTTTTGGTGATTTCACGTGATCACCAGGGACCTAGGATCCCACCAGCTCAACACAAACCAGTGGTCTAGCTGTCATTGCTGCCTTCTAGGCAGTTAAGACAGAGGAAGTATCTTTTGAAGCAAGATTCTCCTACAAGCCCAGCCCTTCTATTTCTACATTATTGGCTGGGACTTAGTCACATGTCAAACAGCTATAAACCAAGCTGGCAAGTTCTCTTTTAGGTGGGTACTTTGTCTCACTAAACATTGAGTTTCAGTAACTAGAGAAGGAGGAGGGTATTGGGAGGAAACTCTCATCTGTGCCACTGTACACGTCAGTATTCTTTTCCTTCTCAATTTTCCCTTTCCAAATCCTAACCCACAACCCTACCCCAAACCTAGCAAAGAAAATTTAACTGGGGAAGCTGTGTAGCCACAAGATCTCACCTACTGGTCAAAGGATGATGAAACATTCTAGTTTTCTATTCCTTTTTTACATTGGAGAAATACAATTATAAAGTTGGTCTTCAGTGTCAAGAAAACTAGCTTTTAATTCTGATGCCTCCCCTACCCCAATCTCAGTACTTTTTCCTCATAAAAGCAGTTCTTCGCATTCTTTTTATAGAAGATTAGTTAATATAGCTACTTCATTTACAAGCAGTTATGAGCTCTTTAGTATTTCACCTGTTCTCATTCATGTAACTCTCAGCTAAGGTTTTAAGGTAGGGCCCAGCCACCTCTGTTAGGTGATACTGATGTATGCTAAAGTAAACTACACATTAAGACACCTAAGGCGGTTTTGAAAAATGCCAATGCCCAGCCCTATCCTCAGACATTCCGGAGAGTTGGTCTGGGATATGTTGCCTGAGCAAAGGTAATTTTAAAGCGTCCCAAGGAATTACAGTGTGGAAATGGCTGTGAAGCCCAGTTCCACTATATCTGGGTATACACCTGTGCCTGGTGTGGGTGCTTGGCCTTGGACCTCACACTTCTGCAAGTGCCTTTTACAAAGCTTACTGCCTTTAACTTACCTTCTTAAAATCTGGTCAAACACATCAGGCAAGAGATAAGGAACATTTGTATTATTGTTTTATTTGTCAGAATTTCCAGAATCAGGGTGTCTACTGACAAGTAGAAAAATATAAGATTTTACTACTATGAAAAGGGAACTATGACAAATAAGTATACTCAGAAAGGGGCTCCCTGGATTCAAACAAATGCAGAGTTCAGCCTGGGTAGTGTATCTTACAACAACTGAAAAGAAATTGTGTACCCACATTTTGAGATCTGCATTTCCTTCTAGAGCTGGGACTGAAGCAGAGGCCTTTCCAGCTCTACTAGCTGGCCCAGTCCTGGAACCGGAAGCAGTCGCTTGCTATCTTCCACACTGTATTACTGGGTGAAGCCTGGGCAGTCAGGAGGAAGTTCTGGTTGAAGTCCCGTTGTTTGTTGCCTTCAAACTTCACTGTTCCACAGATCACAACGAGGACTGTGGTCTGGCTTGGGGTGGCTTCATCAGGTACAGGCTGGCAGTCAACCACATTGATTTGGAACTCACTGGAAGGCAACATTTCAAAAAACTCACTCAAGGACTCTTGTCCTGAAACAGCGTTTCCGTTCCACACCAGGGTGGCTGTGCCCATGTATAGGCGGGATAGCAGACGCCTCCGCTTATCCATGGTGGTGTAGTAGACATTGACAAACTCCTCAGCAGCCCTGCAGGCCTGATCCACGTAGGTCTTGAAGTCCACTGATGCCATCTCTGGCTTTGCTGAAGGAGGCCTCCTTCCAGGTGCTTCCTGCACCTGAAGGAGCCACGGCTATGGGGTAGGAAGGTCAAAAAGAGCCTGTGTTAACGCCAAACTTCATTCTGTCCTGACAACTCTTCTGTTTGTGGCAAAACAATTGCATTACTATAGAGAGATGACCCTAGGCTCAAATGGCTGCCAACACCTAATCTTACTAAACCTCAGTTTTCTCATCTTAAAATAGGAATATTACCACTTGTGGCATAGTTGTAATGCAAGAATTAAATAAGACTGCATACTAAGTGCTTGGTTAGAAAAGCCTGATACCTACATGGTCAGAAAATGGTAGCTATTACTATGAATGTTAAAAATCTCATTTTATAAAACAGCATACTTGATCATGGAAGGCCACTTTTTCCTAAAAGTGTGGAACAGGTGTTTCTGTCCCTAGAGATGTGAGGAAAATTTATCCTGGGTAAAGACAATGGACCTTGTTGAAGAGCAGAGTGGCCTAATAAAGGCCAATCTGATGGCATATGCTCATCGGCTTATGACAGTCTGTGACAGCCTATCATGCATGAGTTCAATCCACAGATACTGGAGGTTTGTTTGTTTTTTTTAAAAAAAGGCAGGTTTCTTAAGAGGGTAAGAGAACAAATGCCACAAGGACAGAACCAAAATGATGACCATAATCCTTATGAGAAGCTATAAGAAGAAACGGATTCTGGCAGCTGACTGGGTATGAGGAACACCTAGCATCTGTGAGCACAAATAACCACCAGGTAAGTCCTGTGAGCCACAATGGAAAGATAAGTTACAATGGAAGAAATTCTGAGAGGTGGTAGTGGGAAGTAGGGGTGGCAAAAAAGAACTTCAACTGTAGCTGAGATACCATATTTCCTTTAACAAGAAATCCAAAAGCATAAAGAAATATTATTGTTTTTCCCCCTAGAGTATGGTACAACTATTACACTTCTCTGTTCTTTTTCACATGATTAAATATTTTACTAAAAAAATCCAACAGAAGACAACATTACTAAAATAGTGGATATGTTTAGACTTCCAAAATTAAAGATTGAACAAATTTTTCATTTCACAGATCTTAAGTTATTTAATGAAATAGATAAAAAAAAAATTCCACACTAGACTGGGAACAAGTCAGATACTCTTAAGGGCTGAGAAAGGTGGAGACCTCTCCCTCTTGTCAAGTGATCTGTAAGGAGCTGGGAGGGAGCCTGGTCCTAAGAATGAGCAGCTCCAGGGCCAGATGCAGACTTTGGTTTTTCTGTTTCCTTCAGGAACCTAAAGTCAAGCCTCAACAAACACTGTGAGTTGGCTATTTACTAAGTGTTTTACATGCATTACCTCATTTAATGGTTACCACAAATGGATGAGAGGGTATTACTATGATAATAATTATACTAATAAGAAAATTAAAACTTAGGTTTGGATCTTGGCAGTAAGAACACTCTTAATTCATCATTTATAAGAACGTGTGTGGATCTTGCAAATGTTGTCAAGATTATGCTGTCCTTTTACTTGCTTATTTTTTAAATTCCTGCACTTAATGAAATCAAGTTCATAATAGCACAATTTCTGGACCACTAGTTTGAAAATTTCCTTTCAAGGGCCCACGTTTCTCTGTTGCAGGAATTCTCAATCACCAAAGGTCCACATCATTCATCACCCTGACATTCCTCAGTCTCTACCATCTCAATTCAATCTCAGCAACGCCCCTCATCTCCACCCCTGATCCCGGCTCACATTTTCGGTTAGGCTGAAGCGTGCTTTCCAAACACAGTTTTAACAACCTGCCCTGCCAGATACTTAATAAAACCACCACTTCCACTTGCTGCGGTTCAGTCACGTACAGAGTTTATGGCCAGCTCATCTCCATCAAGTCAAAGAAAATAAGATCGAAAAGAAGGGGAATAAAAGCGACTATGAAGGTCGCCGTTTTCCAAGGTCCCTGTCGTCTAGTTCGTTGGAGCTGTACTGAAGAATATGAAACAGGTTTCATTTCTCGTGGTGAGTGGCTTTTACCCAAACACGTAAAGCACGCTTTCTTCGGCCATCTTCTGGACAGAAACCTGCTCCTGTGCACGGCCACTTCGTCGTGAAGCGAATTTACTATCCAGCTTTCGCACAGGCCAAAGCCTGATACAGAACTGCGGCGCTGCCACCTGGAGAAGGGACAAAACCTAGCTTAATCCTGACAATGGAGGGAGTGCGTGGGAGACACACATAGGAGATGGCTAGTGAGTCCCTCAAACTGTCCGGCAGGAGATTACCTACCTGTGCCTGCGAAG
>PVJI01018908.1:0-32239 GCA_004026765.1 Micronycteris hirsuta
TGAAATTTAGAACATTCTGGCAGTAACCAGAGGGGAGGGGGAAGGGGATAATGGGGACAAGCGTATTCAGGAACTGCTATAAAGGACACATGGACAAAACCAAGGGGGAGGGTGGAAGCAAGGGAGGGAGGTGGGTTTGCCTGGGGTTGGGGGTGGGGGTAAATGCAGACAACTATAAGTGAACAACAATAAAATAATTTAAAAAAATAAAAAACAACAACAAAAAAAAAAAAAGAAAAAGAAATGGGCAAAGGACCTGAACAGAAACTTCTCCAAGGAGGACATACAGAAGGCCCAGAGACATATGAAAGGATGCTCAGCATCACTAGCCATCAGAGAGATGCAAATTAAAACCACAATGCGGTACCACTTCACACCAGTCAGAATGACCATCATAGACAAATCAACAAACAAGTGTTGGAGAGGATGTGGAGAAAAGGGAACCCTAGTGCACCGTTGGTGGGAATGCAGACTGGTGCAGCCACTGTGGAAAACAGTATAGATTTTCCTCAGAAAACTAAAAATGGAACTGCCTTTTGACCCAGCAATTCCACTGCTGGGATTATACGCTAAGAGCCCTGAAACACCAATCCAAAAGAACCTATGCACCCCAATATTCATAGCAGCACAATTTACAATAACCACGTGCTGGAAGCAACCTAAGTGCCCATCAGTAAATGAGTGGATCAAAAAATTGTAGTTCATTGATGCAATGGAATACTACACAGCAGAGAGAAAGAAGGAGCTCCTACCCTTTGTGACAGTAGGGATGGGACTGGAGAGCTTTATGCTAAGTGAAGTAAGCTAGGCAGTGAGGGACAAATACCATCTGATCTCACCTTTATCTGGAACATAATCAACAAAAGAAAAAAGCAAACAAAATATACCCAGAGACATTGAAATTAAGAACAATCTAACAATAGCCAGAGGGGCGGGGGGAGGGGACAATGGGGAGAAGGGTTTTCAGGAACTACTATACAGGACACATGGACAGAACCAAGGGGGAGGGTGGAAGAAGGTGAGGGAGGTGAGTTTGGCTGGGGTAGGGAGGAGTGGTGTGGGAAAAATGCAGACAGCTATAATTGAACAACAATAAAATAATTTTTAGCCCTGGCTGGTGTAGCTCAGTGGATTGAGCACCGGTTGTGAACAAAAGGGTCACAGGTTTGATTCCCAGTCAGGGCACATGCCTGGGTTGCAGGCCAGGTCCCCAGTGGGGGCCATATGAGAGGCAACCACACATTGATGTTTATCTCTCTCTCTTTCCCCCTCCCTTTCCCTCTCTAAGAATAAATAAATAAAATCTTTAAAACATAATTTTTAAAAAAAGAATATCCCTATGAAGTAGCAACAATAATTTAATTTGGGGGATAAAAAGGTAAGACTTGCTGTCCATGAATTTGCTTAATTGTTATTTTGCTCACAAGAAATCCCTCAGAGAACTAAGGAGAAAGGAACAGAAAAATTAAAAGCAATAATAATTGAAATTTTCCCTTAGTTTTTGTCAGACACCAAAAAAAAATCTCAGAAAACACCAAGTAGAATCAATGCCAAAATAAATACATCTAGGAGTGCCATATTCAAACTGAAAAAAAAATCAAAAGATAAGAAAAAAATCTTGAAACAAGCCAGAAAATTGACTTGCCTATACAGTACCAAAGATAAAAATTACACATGACTTTTCCACAGAAATAATGCAAATAAGAAGAGAGTAGTGGGAAATATTTAAGATGTTGAGACTAACCACAACCTAGATATCTATTTCCTGTGAAATTATCACTGAAAATGAAACAAGATTATCCCAGGGGGAAAAAAAGTTGTCAGTATTTATTGCCAGTAGAAGTGCCTCGCAAGAAATGTTAAAAGAAGTTCTTCAGAGAGAATTATACACCACAACCAAGGGGGACTTATTACAAGTATGTAACAGTGGGTCAACATTTGAAAATCAATGTAATCATCACATTAACAAGCCAAAGAGAAAAACATCACATGATTATATCAAGTGATACAAAGAAAGCACTTCACAAATTTCAACACTTCTTCATAATGGAAACACTCAGAAAATTAATAATTGAGGAAAACTTTGTATACTTGATAAAAATATCTACAAAAATAGCTATTATAATTCATTGTAAGAAACTAGAAACTTCTTCATGATTGTCAAGAACAAGGCAAGAATGTTTTTTTGAACTATGCCTTTTCAAGATCATACTGCAACTCCTAGCTATGCAATAAGACAAGAAATGAAAATTAAAATATATAAAATGAGAAAGAAGTAAAACTTCTTCACATGTGAAATGATTTTAAAGACTCAACAAAAAACTGTTGGATCTAATAAAGCAAATATACCAAGGTTGTAATATACAAGTTTAATATACAAGAGTCAACTGCTTTCCTATATCCCAGCAAAGAGTAAGTAGAATATGAAATGTGAAGCATAATACCATTTACTTTATTATTCAAAAATAAAATAGGTATAAAGCTAAAAGTACAGGTATAAATCTAACAAAATATTTATAGGATCTAGATGAGGACAACCACACAGCTGATTAAAGAAATCAAAGAATAACTAAATAAATGTACAGTAAGTACATGTTCCTGGTTAAGAAGACTCAGTATTATCACAATGTCAGTTCTTCCCAAATGTAATAGTAGATTAAATGGAAGCCCAATCAAAATCCCAGCGAATTATTAACAAACTGATTCTAAATTTTACATATAGAGTCAAAAGACCACGGTTTACCAACACAATAAGAACAAAATTGAAGGACTAACACTACCCATCTTTCAGAGTTACTATGAAGTCACAGTAATCAATTGGGCATGTCAAATGGACTGTCCTGAGACCCGAAGTTTCTCTTTTAAGTATATTTTATTGATTATGCTATTACAGTTGTCCTGATTTTTTCTCTCCTTTATCCCCCTGCATCTCCCCACCCTCCAGCATTGCCCCCCGCCCTTACTTCATGTTCATGGGTCGTACATATAAGTTCTTTGGCTTCCCCGTTTCCTATACTACTCTTAACCTCCTCCTGTCTATTTTGTGCCGACCTATTATGCTACTTATTCCCTGTACCTTTTCCCCCATTCTCCCCCCTACCCCTCCCCACTGATAACCCTCCATGTGATCTCCATTTCTATGATTCTGTTCCTGTTCTAGTTGTTTGCTTAGTTACTTTTTGTTTTTTTTTTTTAGGTTCAGTTGTTGATAGTTGTGAGTTTGTTGTCATTTTACTGTTCATATTTTTTATCTCCTTTTTCTTAGATAAATCCCTTTAACATTTCATATAATATGGGCTTGGTGATGATAAACTCCTTTAACTTGACCTTATCTGGGGAGCGCTTTATCTGCCCTTTCATTCTAAATGAGAGCTTTGCTGGATAGAGTAATCTTGGATGGAGGTCCTTGCTTTTCATGACTTGGAACACTTCTTTCCAGCCCCTTCTTGCCTGTAAGGTTTTTTTTGAGAAAGTAGCTGATAGTCTTATGGGAACCCCTTTGTAGGTAACTGTCTCCATTCCTCTTGTTGCTTTTAAAAGTCTCTCGCCTTTAACCTTGGGTAAATTAATTTATCCTCACATGGCAGAAGGGGCTAGGGACTGTGTGGGTCTCTTTTATTAGAACACTAATTCCATGCACGAAGCCTACCTAAACACCTCCTAAAGGGTCTACCTCCTAATACCATCATCTTTGGGGGTGAGAATTTCAACCTATGAATTTGGACTGTGTAGGCACAAATTTCTTTTTTAATATATTTTTATTGAATTTATTGGGGTTACATAGGTGAAAAATTATATAGGTTTCATGTGTACAATTCTACAACACACTATGTGCATGTTGTATTGTGAATTCATCATACAAAGTCTAGTCTCCTTCCATCACCATTTATCCCACCTTTCCCCCCTTCTACCTACTCCCATCCTGCTTTCCCTCTGGTGATTGGCACACTGTTGTCTGTGTCTATGAGTCTTTTTTCTTAATCCCTACACCTATTTCACCAGCTCCCCCAAAGCTCCACCCCTTTAAAAGTTGTCAAGAGAATTGTTTGTTGATTTGTTAACAATGGCCATTCTGGCAGGTGGGAGATACAAATTATGGGAGATAAAACCACAAATTAGGGAGATAAAACCACAATGATCTCACCTTCAACTGGAACACAATCAACAAAAGAAAAAAGCAAGCAAACTATAACCAGAGACATTGAAATTAAGAATAGTCTAACAATAGCCAGAGGGGAGGAGAGAGGGAACTGTGGGGAGAAGGGTTTTCAGGAACTACTATAAAGGACACATAGACATGCCCTGGCTAGTGTAGCTCAATGGATTGAGTGTGGGCTGGGAACCAAAGGGCTGCTGGTTCGATTCCCAGTCAGGGCACATGCCTGGGTTGCCGGCCAGGTTTCCAGTGGGGTCCATGTGAGGAGCAACCATACATTGCTGTTTCTCTCCCTCTCTGTCTCCTTCCCTTCCCCTCTCTCTAAAAAAAATAAATAAATAAAAATAAAATCTTTAAGGAATAAAAAAGGACACATAGACAAAACCAAGGGGGAGGGTGGAAGCAAGTGAGGGAGGTGGGTTTGGATGGGGTGGGGGGAGGGGAGGGGAGAAAATGCAGACAACTGTAATTGAACAATAAAGTAATTAAAAACAAAAAAAATAAACCATACTTATTTTTGCTTAAAAAAAACCCACAATGGTTTTAATTTGTATTTCCCTGATGAGTAGTGACATTGAGCATTTCTTCATATGTCAATTGGCCATTTGTGTGTCCTCTTTGGAGAAGTGTCTACTCAGATCCTTTGCCCAACTTTTGATTGGATTGTTTTAGTGTTGTGTTCTTTATATATTTTGGATATTAAGCCCTTTTCAGATGTATCATTGGTGAATTATGTTCTCCCATTCAGTGGGTTCTCTTTTCATTTTGTTTTTGGTTTCTTTTGCTGTGCAAAAACCTTTTATTTGATGTAATTTCATTTTTTAATTTTTCTTTTGTTTTCATTGCTCAAGAGGATTCAATTTTGGAGGATTGTGTGTTTCTGGGAACTTACTCATTCCATTCAGACACTTCAATTTGATGGCAAATAGTTGTTCATAACATTTTATTACAATCCTTTGTATTTCTGTGATATCTATTGTTATTTCTCCTCTTTCATTTCTGATTTTACTTATTTGAATCCTCTTTTTTATCTTGATAAGTCTAATTAAATGTTTGTCATTTTTGTTTATCTTTTCAAAGAACCATGTCATGGTTTCATTGATCTTTTGTGTTATTGTTTTAGACTCTATTTTATTTCTGCTGTGATGTTTAATTTCCCTTCTTCTACTCACTTTGTGCTTTGATTGTTGTCCTGTTTCTAGTTATTCAAGATTTTATTTATTTTTAGAGAGAAAGGAAGGTAGGCAGAAAGTGAGGGAGAGATACATAGATCTGTTGCCATTCTTACACACCCCATCAGGGAACTGAGCCAACAACCCAGGCATGTGCCCCTCAATCTGTGGGATGACATCCAACCAACTGAGCCACACTGGTCAGGGCCTTTTTCTAATTCTTTTATGTATAGAGTTAAATTGTTTATTTGTCATTTTTCTGGCTTCTTGAGGTATGCCTATATTGCTATGAATTTTCCTCTGAGGGTGGCTTTCATTGTATCCAATAGATTTAAGTTTTGTGTTCATTTTAATTTATTTCAACAAAACTTTTTAGTTGTTCCTTAATCTCATTGTTGACCTATTCATTGTTTAGTAACATGTTATTTAGCCTCCATGTCTTTGTGTATTTTTCACATTTTTCCTTGCAACTGATTTCTACTTTCAGACCACTGTGGTTGGAGATGTCTGAGATGATTTCAATCTTCTTGAATTTATTAGGACTAGTTTAACTATCTCTCAACACATGGTTTATCCTCAGAATGTTCCATGTTCACTTTAAAATGTATATTCTGCTGCTTTGAGGTGAAATGTTCTGTAAATATCTATTAAAACCATATAGTCTAACGTATTGTATAGGCTGCTGATTCCTTGTTGATTTTTTTTTAATGGAAGACCTATCCATTGATGTCAAAGGGGTGTTAAAATCCTCTACTATGACTGCATTACTTTCAACTTCTCCTATATGTCCACCAAGACTTTTTAAATATATTTAGCTGCCTTTGTTGTTGCTGTTGGGTGCATATATGTTCACAAGGGTTATATCTTCTACATAGATTGATTACTTCATAATTATATAGTGTCCTTCTTTGTCTCCTGTTATGGACTTTGTTTTGAAGTCTGACACAAATATTGCTACTGCAGCTTACATTTTTCTTTTTTTTTTTCATTTGCATGAACTATCTTTTTTTCATCCCTTTACTTTCAGTCTGTGTGTTTCTTTTGTTCTGGGGTGGGTCTCCTGTCAGCAGCATATATATGGCTCTTGTTTTCTTATCCACTCAACTAACCTGTTTTTTTCAGTGGAGCATTTGACCCATTTATTTTTTAAATAATTATTAATACGTACTTAATTATTGCCATTTTATTTTTTTAATTTTTTATTTATTTTTAGAGAGAGGGGAAGGAGAAAGAGAGGGAGAGAAACAGCAATGTATGGTTGCCTCTCACATGGCCCTCACTGGGGACATGGCCTGCAACCCAGGCATGTGCCCTGACTGGGAATCGAACCGGGACTGCTTGGTTCCCAGCCCGTGCTCAATCCACTGAGCTACTGTTCCTCTCTTTTCTTTCGTTCTTCTTCTTAAACAAGTCACTTTAACATTTTTTGTAATACTAGGTTAGAGACAATAAATTCCTTTACCTTATTCTTGTTCAGTAAGCTCTTTCTCCTTTAATTTTAAATGATACCTTTGTTGGGGACTTCTGGCAAGATGGTGGCATAGGTGAATGTGCCGTGCCTCCTCGCACAACAAAACAAGGAAAAAAACAGAAATTTACCCAACCAAAAACAGCCAGATCTGACAGAAAATCGAATAGAGAGGAAGTCCGACAACCAAGGAATTAAAGAAGATACGTTCATCCAGTCTGGTGAGCCGGAAGGAGCAGGGCGGAGGGAGAGCACTCAGCAACCCTGCAGCGAGCGGGTGAGCAGACCGCAGGACCGCGGTTGGAGGGGCGGTCCCCACGGGGCTGCAGCACACCCAGACGGGGGCCCCGACTGAAGCGCGGTCTGCGCCCGGCTCATCCGGACCCAGCAGGGCCGAGAGACCGGTGGACCGGGCAGGTCCGCATTCGCGGGCAGACGGACCGGGAGAGAAAGCACGGTGCAACCCATCGGCGAAGAGTGAGAGCACCGGTGGGGGTGGAGTCCGCGGCAGGAGGAACTCCCGGCCTCACAGGAGAGTTCGCTGGGGAGACCCGCGGGGGATTGGAGCTGTGCAGCCCGTCCACCGACCCCGGAGCGACCCCCGGAGCCAGCGCAGAGGGGCTCGAATTGCTTGCAGGAGGCGGTGTGGGTGCGGAGAGCGGAGCAGGCGCCATTGTGCGCTCAGGTCCCGCCCCCACAGGCTACGTCACAACACAGCGACCGTGAGTTTCCCTGCCCAGGTGAACCCCAAGGCTCCTCCCTCCTTACAGTAACAGGCTCACCGAGGGAAATAAAATGGCCCAAAGAAAGGAACAGATCAAAGCTTCAGAACTAACCGACCAAGAGATAGCCAACCTATCAGATGCACAGTTTAAAACCCTAGTAATCAGGATGCTCACAGAATTCGACGAAAATTTATCGAAATTGCTTGAACAAATGAGGAGAGATCTGCAGGGAACCAATAGGGATAAGAAGGAAACTGGGACTCAAATCAACAGAGTGGACCAGCAGAAAGAAAAAAACATCCAACCAGAAAAGAATGAAGAAACAAGAATTCAAAAAACGGAGAAGGGGCTCAGAAACCTCCAGGACATCTGTAAACATCCCAACATATGGATCATAGGGCTGCCAGAAGGAGAAGAAGAAATCCAAGGAATTGAAAACTTATTTGAACACATAATTATGGAGAATTTCCTGAAGCTGGTGAAGGAAATAGACTTTCGGGAAGTCCAGGAAGCTCAGAGAGTCCCAAAGAAGTTGGACCCAAAGAGGAACACACCAAGACACATCATAATTGCATTACCCAGATCAAAAATAAGGAAAGGATCCTAGAAGCAGCAAGAGAAAAGGAGACAGTTATCTACAAAGGAATCCCCATAAGACTGTCAGCTGATTTCTCAAAAGAGACAAGTAGCATAAATGGTAGGTAGACAAAAGACAGGGGGAGGTTAAGGATAGTATAGGAAGTGCAGGAGCAGAAGGACTTGTGTGTATGACCTATGGACAAAACTAAAGGGTGGGGAAAGGGGGTGTAAGGGGGTGGGGGACATGAAGGTGGGGAAAGTGGGACAACTGTAACAGCATAATCAATAAAATATAGTTAAAAAAACAAATGATACCTTTGTTGGATAAAATAGTCTTGGTTGTCGGTTCTCACTTTTCTGTTCCTCCAGAATGACTCAGTAAAAAAAGTCAGTATCAGTCAGGGTTCTCCAAAAAAACAAAAGCAATAGGATAGGTTTTATTTATTTATTTATTTATTTTTAGAGAGAGGGGGAGGGAGACAGAGAGGGAGAGAAACAGCAATGTATAGTTGCCTCTCACGTGGCCCTCACAGGGACCAGGCCCACAACCCAGGCATGTGCCCTGACTGGGAATCAAACCACGACCCTTTGGTTCCCAGCCCGCGCTCAATCCACTGAGCTACACCAGCCAGAGTGGATATGTATTTTTTTAAATTTTTATTATTTAAGTAATCAACTCACATGATTATGGGGTCTAGAAAGTCCAAAATTTGTAAAGCAGACAGAAGTTTCAGACAATAATTGATGATGCGGTCCTGATTCTAAAATCTGTAGGGCAGGTAACCAACATGAAAATTCAAACAGGATTCTATGTTACCACTCTTGAGGCAGAATTTCTTCTTAACTGTGAAACCTCAGTTGTTTTTCATAAGATATTCAACTGATTAGATGAGGCCCACCAATATTATTAAGGATGATTTCTTTTACTGAAAGGCAACTAATCATATATGTATATGACCTCTACAAAATATCTTCATAGCAACATCTAAATTAGTGTCTGACTAAAGAACTGGGCACCATAGTGTAGTCAAGTTGACATATGCAATCAACTATCACAGACTATTTCAAGGTAATGCTCTGAAATACATTTTATAAAAAAGATACACATTGAAGATCCTTAAAAGTAGTCCAATTGGGTAAATGAATGATTTCAGTAGCTTTGCGGCTCCAAAACAGAAATTTAGCAACAACACAATTTGCTTGTGAATACCAAGAGAAGAGATGCCAAGTTCTTTGACACAGTCCATCTGATAAAAAAAACATTCAGTAATTACAGTAATCCAGATTATTTTAGAAACCACCCTGGCGCTTCTAACTGTTCTTATGTGGCGCGTTTCTGCTGCGAGGAAAGTGATCAGGAAGGCCTCAAGGCTCACACAGCTGAGTAAAAGTGAACTGATATGTATATTTGCAATCTGGAAATTTTGCCTCAAGGTTGAGTGAAAGGAAGACAACAATATGTTACGCTTTATCACATGTTGAATCATGGCAGAAAAGATGCTACAGACAACTAACATGTCTGCCTGAGCTATGTTACAAATAAACACTGCAGTGGATTTTCTGGATACAGAAGGTGACGTCAGTATCAGTGTGACATACAGACTGGCAATCAGTCCCAACAGAGTGACGATGATGTTTGTAGAAGGTAGGACTAGATACTGGATATATTTGAATGCCAGGTATCTTCGGAAATCTTTCATATGATCTCGATTTGTAAAAGCACTAAGTTGGGCAGGATTCCTGTAGTAAAGTAGAAAGAAAAAGTGATGTAAGACTGGATATAAACAAAATCTTACAGTTACTTAATTATGGTTTAGTTCAAGTAATTCAATGTTTTGGCAGGCTGGCATGCTTATATCTTTCTCATGTTTAGACCTGGTTTCACAGTAGGTCATGTTGCCACATGAAATTATTTATGGTGGCAATTCATGGCAAAGGCAAAATCCGTCTTTTATTTCCATGTTTGCTAAACAGCGATTGATATCCTTACTTCGTGTTTGATTTCACCCTTCTGATTATTCAGCTTAAGCAAAGAATTAGAAGAAATTTTCATGCTCAGATAGATGCGTGAATCAGTGTCACAGGAAAAAACTTTCGATGGGTGTTGGTAGGAAGGTGAGGATTCCTCTTGGTTACCACATGCCTCTATTTATCTATTAAAATATTAATAACACAAGAAATAGAAATTTTACAATAAAGTTTCTTTGTGTGAAATGAACAAATTATAAGAAAAGCAGGATCTGAAGTGTTCTCCCTTCCTCTAAGCAGAAGCATTGGTCAGAATTACCAACTAGTTCCTCTACAGCTCAAAAGGAATTATTCACATTGGGATGCTTCATATTTTAGTAAGCAGCATGCCTGGAACATCCTCTCTGCTTGCCTGAATCCTCCTCTATGTCATCTACAGTGTCTAACTTCATACCACCAGCATGAGCCTTGTGTGAGGTAGATATTGAAAACATCATTGATACATTGAGCCTCCTCATGACACATTGAAGGCACAATTCCAATAGCACCCCACCACTCCCTGTCCCTGCCTTCTCTCTCTCCCTTCCTCTTCACTTCCTCATCCCTCTCTGCCTTCTCCCTTATTAAATTAGTTAGAAATGTTTGTGGGGAGATAGTTAATGTCAGCTTAACTTACTGATTTGTCACATTATACAGAAGGCAAATGGGAGATTGTGAGCTGATACAAATCTGAAGAGATGTATTGTGAGGGAACTTTAACTTAAGAAGAAAGCTACGGCCCTGGCTAAGTGGCTCAGTTGGTTGGAGCACTGTTCGGTCCATCAAAAGGTTGTGGGTTTGATCCCCAGCCAGGGAACCTGCCTGGGTTGTGGGTTAGATCCCTAGTAGGGGCATATATGGGAGGCAATCAATCAATGTTTTTCTCTCTCACATCTCTTTCTCTCTCCCTTTCTTTCTCTCTAAAATCAATAAACATATCCTAGGGTCAGGATTTAAAAAGAAGCTATATAAGCATTTTATATGCCTTATAAATCCTAGCCTGCTAATAATTGCTATGTTTGGTGATAATCACCACTAATAGTTCCATCCCTGGGACATGCCTGCAATGTTTCTAATATCAAAGCTTCTAAAAAGTTCCCAAGACTTTTATGGATATATTTTATTGTGATGAGAACTTTTAAGATCTACCATCTTAACAACTTTAAAATATACAACACAGTATTATTATTTTTATTTTATTATTGTTCAACACAGTATTACTAACTATACTCTCCATGTTGTATATTACATGCGCAGGACCTAATTATTTCATAACTGGAAGTTCGTATCCTTTGACTACCTTTATTCATTTTCCCCTACCTCTGAAAACTAATGATTTGTTATCTATAATTTAACTTTTTTTAACATTATAAATGTAACTGAGATTGTACAGTATTTATCTTTCTCTGGTTTATTTCACTTAGCATAATGCACTGAAGATCCATCCATGTTGTCACAAATGGCAAATTTCCTTCTTTTTAATGACCGAGTAGTATTTATGTGTATATATCCCCCAAATTACCCTCGAAATGACCCAGACTGAAGTACTGAGAAATTTAAAAGGCTTTATAACCCTATTCATGATATTGACTTTCAAAGTAAAGCAAAAGGAAACAATTTACCGCTGAATTTTAAATACTATATATGAGAAAGGATATCAGTGAATTGTTTATTCATTCTTTATCCATTCATCCATTGAGGGACACAGGTTGCTTCCATGTTTTAGCTATTGTAAATAATGTAGCAATGAACATGAGCATGTAGACAACTTTTTGAGTTTTAATTTTTTTTGAGGAAAGTCCATACTGTTACCCACAGTGGCTTCACCAATTTATACTCCTATCAACAGTGCATGCGAGTTCCCTTTTCTCCACATCCTCACCGACACTTGTAATTTCTTGTCTTTTTGGTAGTAGCCATTTTATCAGGTGTGAAGGAATACCTCATTGTGGTTCTGATTTGCATTTCCCTGATGGTTAGTGATATTGAGCATCTTTTCATGTACCTGTTGGCCATCTGTATGTCCTCCTTGGAAAAATGTCTATTCAGGTCATCTGCTCATTTTTTTTAAGATTTTATTTTTATTTATTTTTAGAGAGAGGGGAAGGGAGAGAGAAAGAGAGGGAGAGAAACAGCAATGTATGGTTGCCTCTCACATGGCCCTCACTGGGGACCTGGCCTGCAACCCAGGCATGCGCCCTGACTGGGAATTGAACCGGGACCCTCTGGTTCCCAGCCCACACTCAATCCATTGAGCTACACCAGCCAGGGCCATCTGCTCACTTTTTAATCAGATTGCTTTTGTCCCCAAGATGTATATCTAGGTCACAATATCCACAGGAGTCACAAATTCAAATGTCTTCAGGTTCCAGAAAGCCAATCTATAATAAATGAGTAACATCTTCTCTGAAGGGAACAGTTCATCAGCTCCAGCTCATTGTAGCCATTCAATAGTAAACCTATGTGTTATTTCAGGAGCCGCAAGTCAGACTCTTAGATGAGATCAGTCAAAGTTTTAATGAGTGCAATTAATTCAAATTTGTTTGGCATTTTGTTTTCTGTAGTCTTCACACCATGTGGGCCAGATAAAACCCAGCCACCACTCTGCAGTTTTTGGTGTTGAGCCTACAAATCTCATGCCCAAGAAAGAAACATCACTGGAGTTCTTAAACCATCAGTCACAGTAAATTCTCCATCTAAACCAAATGAGGAAGGTGAAGAAAAAAAGGAATTACCCTTTATCGAACACCTCATATATTCCAGGCACTGTGCTCAGTCCTTTATTTTCTTTTAATATTTTAAAGTGCTCTATGAGTTATAGGTACTATTATCTTCCCCATTTTACAGATGAAAGAAAACGAAACCTTAGGTTAAGTAACTGAAAGTCCCATTGGACTACAAGGCAATGGAACGGTAGCATCCAGGCTTGTCTGGGTAGCAAACTTCTGTTCCTTCCTGTCCTAACAGGTTGTTGACTCAGAGTTAACAGGAGCTTACACCTGGGTCCCTTTTGTTAGTGTGGGTCATAAACTGGGGTATCAATACTCAAAGATAAAAAAGTCAAACTTGCTATTTTTCTTTTCTCCCCACCTTTAAAGTCATTAATACCCATTTTCATTATTATTGAAAACACCATCTTTAAGAAAACGCCAATTCTGCCCTGGCTGGTGTGGCTTAGTGGGTTGAACGCTGGCCTGTGAGTGACTGGCTCAAATCCCAGTCGGGGCATATGCCTGAGTTGCAGGCCAGGTCCCCAGTAGGGGGCGCACGAGAGGCAACCACACATGGATGCTTCTCTCCGTCTCTTTCTCCCTCCCATCCCCTCTCTCTAAAAGTAAATAAATAAAACCTTTTAGAAAAAAGAAAACACCAATTCCCATAAAACAGGGTCTCTACTGACTCTGGTTTCAAATCTCATGTGATTTAAATTTTAGTTCTTCTCCCTAAGGCAAAAATCTTGAAGTATTTATATTTGTCCTCTTGTGGAAAAGAAACTCATGCTATCCATTCTTTCTCTTCAGACAGAGTAGTTATTAGGCAGCCAAGATCATAGATTAGAGCCAAGTTCTCAGGCAGCTTTTTTAATAAACTGATTTCACAAGCAAACCTTCCCCTATCTGCCGTTCTCCACCAATACCCCATACCACCACCTTTCATATGCATGTGGATAATAATTACTAATCATTAATCAACCTCAAAGTGGTCAAATGTTCCCCTTACCTGTTACTCTCAATGATAACCACAATTAACTGGGAATTAACTCTAGAAACTCAGAGGGGAAATTCACCCACAAAATGACCCAGACAGAAATACGAAGATCTTTAAAAAGTTTTATTGCCCTATTTATGTTATTGACTTTCAAAGCAGAATGAAAGCAAATAATTAACCAGTGAATTTTAAAGAATATATATAAGAAAGGGTGTATGCTAATTGTTTTGTTGTTTGAATGATGCCTTTTGTCCATGCTCTATAGTTTTTCAGTGATACAATTGAATCAAAAAACTGACTGGATAGGCTCAGAGGGTAGGGCCACAGATCATCAGTAAGCACCTCCCCCCACCAAATCCAGTAGGCCAAGTTAGATGCAGTCTCAAAAGGAATGAGACATTGGCTGTCACTAGGACCTTCTACACAGACATAGGGAAAATATAACAAGCACCTACATGGTGAGAACTGTCATAGTCAATTTAATATCGAACCACGTTGAGAACCAGGAGAAAAAGAGAATATATTTTATAAAAGATTGTATTTATTTATTTTTAGAGAGTGAGAGAGAAAGAGAGGGAGAGAAACACTGATTGGTTGCTTCTCGCACAGCCCCAACTGGGGACCTGGCCCACAACCCAGTCATGTGCCCTGACCGGGAATCGAACCATTGACCCTTTGCTTCGCAGGCCTGCACTCAATCCACTGAGCCACACCAGCCAGGGTAAGAATATATCTTAAATGTACAAGGAGTTGGCAGGGCTTGAGTTAGTGGTGTCTTTCAGGGAAACATATTAAGCACCAACAAAGAGTTCTCCCACATGAAGGTAAGCCCCACAGGGATGCAAAAGTGATTAAGATGTACTGTCATGCTCCCAAGAGTCTTTTCAAATACCTGATGCAAGGGAGAACTCAGGCAAAGCCTACTTTCAAGCCTCAACTAATAATTGTATCGGGTTCGCAACACTAGAATCAGGAGGAAAGACTCCCTTATGGCTATGGCTATGGAAATTGTAATGCAGTTTTCAGCCCTGGGTGATGTAACTCAGTGGATTGAATACCAGCTTGTGAACCAAGGGGTCACCGGTTCAATTCCCAGTCAGGGCACACGTTTGGGTTGTGGACCAGGTGCCCAGGAGGGGGCCACATGAGAGGCAACCACACATGGATGTTTCTCTCCCTCTCTTTCTCCCTTCCTTCCCCTCTGTCTAAAAATAAATAAATAATTTTTTAAAATAATACAGTTTTTAAAGATTTTCATAGGAAAAGTCACAAAAAATAAAGGGTGGTAGCACGTGAAAGTCTCTCTGTATGTCTCCCAATCTGAGACTGTCTGTGTTGGGGTCATTCTAAAGAAAAACTATCAAGAAGATTATCTCCAATGTTATCAGCTTACACTTTCTAAACTTCTTCACTTAGTCACTAAAATAAACAATGCACTGTTCCCTGGTACACTCCATCATGCTTCCTTCACTTCAAACCTTTGTTCACACCATGTTCTCTGACTAGGTCATTCTCCAGCAGTACCTACATTTCAAAGTCTGTAACAAGTGCTACCTATGTATCAATGAACGAAGCCTTCCCTGGTGCCCACACATTTTCCCATGTGCACGTGTCCTCGCTGGTTTCATTTCCCTTTCCTTAGAACCTTTGATGGTTGGGACTAGATATATTCCTTATCTTTGTATAACTCTCTACTGTCTATTATTTCTCATCCCAGACTTATTTTCCTAATGAAAGAGATATCAAAGTAATCAACTGAAAATGAGGGCGCAGGCGTTGCGTAGGGGCCTTAAAGAAAGTGGTCAAAATTAATCAGAGAAGTTAAAACCCTTTGATCTCCCTCAACTCCCTTAACCATTCAGCCCTACCTACCAAACTATCTGCGTCCATATCAATCTTTACCTCCTTTTCCCTGATATTAAATAGGTAGATGTTTTCCTTCTACTCAAACCAATTCTCCTTCAGTTTCCCTCTGGGCCCTCTTCCCTCTAACCCACAGGTGGCGAACACAAGGCCCGCAGGCCGAACCCGGCCCTCCACCTTGTTTTATGCAGCCCGGCACCTTGTTTCTACCTGGCGGCAGCGCCGAGCTCCTTGCCCCTAGTGAAGGAGTAGTTACATTTATACGGTCCTAAAGTTACCTTCGGCCCTTTGAAGGCAACCGCAAGGCTGGTGTGGCCGCCGGTGACAATGGGTTTGACGCCCCTGCTCTACCCTGTTCCTTCCTCTGTCAGGCATCCCGTTCCACTCCTTCAACCTATAAGCCTGATCAACTTTCACTCAACCTATAAACGCAAACAAGAAACTTGCTATGTCCCCACAGTCCTTCCCTGTACCCTCCCTCTTGGTCCTCATTGAAATCATCACACTTGACAGACTTGTCTGCCTTTGCTGTCACCACTTGCTCCTCTTCAATCTCTCCACGCTGTGTGGCCGCCGCCCCCAACATTCCAATGGCACTCCTTTCACTGCCTAATAATCACTTGCCAAATGTAATGTATCCTTTCAAATCTTCTACTAATAGACTTCCTCGATGCATTTGACACTCATGATTATTCCATGTCGATAAATCGTACTCTCTGACTTCCCACGATGCCACATTCTCAGGTCTCGGACATTCTGTTCTCTACCTCCTGATCTTAACTTGCTCCTAAAAATGTTAATGTTCCCTAGCATTCCATCATCGGTACATTTCCTTTTCCTATCTACACATTCCTATGTAATCCTCTACCTTAAAAGATATCCGTTTAGAGAACCTTTGCGCACTGTTGGTGGGAATGCAGACTGGCGCAGCCACTGTGGAAAGCAGTATGGAGTGTCCTCAGAAAACTAAAAATGGAACTGCCTTTTGACCCAGCCATCCCACTGCTAGGAATATATCCGAAGGAACCCAAAACACTAATCCAAATGAATATACGCACCCCTATGTTCATTGCAGCATTATTTACAACACCCAAGACTTGGAAGCAACAGAAGTGTCAGTAGATGAGGGGATAAAAAAGCTGTGGTACATTTACACAATGGAGTACTATTAAGCTGTATCAAAGAAAGGAAATCTTACCTTTTGTGACAGCATGGATGGACCTGGAGAACATGATGCTAAGTGAAATTAGCCAGTCAGAGAAAGACAAGTACCATATGACTTCACTCGTATGTGGAATCTAATGAACAAAATGAACTAACAAAGTGGAGACAAACTCCACTACAGAGAACAGACTGAGAATTGTCAGCAAGGAGGAGGTAAGCGGCTGGGTGAGAAGGGTGGAGGGATTAAGCAAAGAGAGAACGATTCATACAGGCAGACGACAATATGGTGATGACTACAGGGAAGGGAAGCGGGGAGGACAGAGAGAGTCAAGGGGGGATAAATGGTGAGGGGAGGAGTCGACCTGGGGTGGTGAACACGCAATACAGTGTACAGATGATGTGTTATACAATTGCACACCTGAAACCTGTATAATTTTATTAACCGGTGTCACCCTAATAAATTCAATTAAACAAAAGATGTCCCTTTTAAGCTTCAGAGCCAAAGATCCCTCTACCTGCTAGATCTCTCTACTCAGCTGTCTTAAAGGTATTTCAACCCAGAGAAATCCCTAAGTCACTTCTGATTCTACCTTCTTTTTTTTTCCACTGTCCTCTCCAGGCTTGTGTTCAATCAAAATCTTACCAATGTTCCCTTATAGACACCTTTTAAACCTTTCTTCCCTTATCTCTTCTGTCTTCTCCACCTTTACTTCCACCACCCTGGTTTAGGACTTCACCGACTCATACCCGGATTACAGCAACAGCTTCTTATCTGGCCTTTTGGAATCCAGACCTGCCTCTTCAACTTTAAAGCAAGGGGGCGACGTCCCTGTACACTGGAGCCACAGTTCAAATACTGCCTCTACCATGTACTAGCTGTGTGCTACTGGACAAGTCACTCAATCTGCCCATGCCAGTTTCTTCACCTCTAAAATATAAAGAAGAATAGGACCTAGTTCATGGGGCTATTGTAAGGATTCATTGTGTTAATGTACAGATAAGACCCATAGAGCTAGGCCAAGCATAGCAAGGGCTACATAAACGTGAGCTGCTCTTAATATACTAATAACATGATCAGATATCTCCACTGCTAAAGCTCCCTCATTGGTTTCCACGCCCTAAAACATATAATCTAGGCTCTTAAGCATAGAGCTTCAGAACCTTCCTTGCCTACCTCTCCTGACCTATTTTATCACCCTCTGGCTGAAATTATACGTTCTAGCACACAGGAGCTCAAAGATCCACACACACACTATGTCATTTTTTTCCCACATAACTCTGTTCACACCAACCCTTCCCTTGAAATGCCTTTCCTCTTACTCTTCACCTGAGTTACTAATTCCCAGCCCCTACAGACTTCATTACTAATAGTATTTCCACCGCAATTGACTCATTCTAGGGAACAGCAGTTTTGGAAAGTTAGTAAGGCTGTAGATGTTAAAAACTTGGGTTGCTTCTACTTGTCACATATGCCCCGAGAATCTCTCATATTAACAATCATCTGTTAGTTGGTAACAAATGACTCAGCTAATGTTCAGTAATGGCACTTAGTGTAAAACATTATAATAGAAAACATCAGATTCTGCACCACCTCTCCCAGGCTGGGTTAGGTATGCCTGTTTTGTGCTCCTGTACTTCTTCACATACATCTATCCACGGTTCTTCTCCATGGATTTACAATTATTTGTTTACTCGTACCTCTCTAAACAGTGAGTCCTTTTTGGACAGGAAAGGGCCTTATTATAGGTGAGTATCATAATGCCAGTGTCATAACAGGGGCTCAGTAAATTGTGATGAATGAATGAATGTCCAAGGGCATTGCTTCATGTTCCTTTTTTTTTAATTTTTTTAATTTATTTTTAGAGAGAGGGGAAGGGAGGGAGAAAGAGAGGGAGAGAAACAGCAATGTATGGTTGCCTCTCACATGGCCCTCACTGGGGACCTGGCCCGCAACCCAGGCATGTGAACTGACTAGGAATCGAACCGGGACCGCTTGGTTCCCAGCCCGCGCTCAATCCACTGAGCTACACCAGCCAGGGCTCGCTTCATGTTCCTTAATCATTCATTCAACACACCTTGACCGGGTGCCTTTATGCGGCAGTGAGAACAGCTGTGAGCAGCAGTAAACACGTGACAATGAATGAGAGCCTGTCGGGCTAACCGTGGGCAGACAGACAAGTTCGCAGGCAATTGCAGGGTGATAGGAACGACAGACCCATAGTAGTAAATGAGTTCAACATTTCCACTGCCGACACCTCCCTGCGCCTTCTGTCTTTTCATTCTGGACTATTCCTGAAGTACCACTTTTCACTAACTTCTACCAAGGACATCATTGGCACACATTTGGAGAAATTAGCACCCAACTTGAAATATTTGAGAGAAGAGTTTTTGGAAATTTACAAAGCAGGAAAAAGCACTATACACTTACATCATTTCCGTGACCATCAGTAACTGGGACAGCAGGAAAACGCTGAGAAAAGAAAGTTTGGTAACTACAAAAGAGTTTTTTCTCATCACCATAGTTCCATATTTTTTAATAAATACCCTAAAATCCTCATCCTTCTCTATGCCCATGTCCAAGGTATAATGTTCCCCCCAAAGCTGCTAACTCTGAATCATAGTTTTAATTTTGTATCCAGTCGCTATAATTTATTCATTGAACTCACATTTTACAAAGGCCTACTCTATTTCAGACACTTCAGGTGAGGTAGGGTACAAGACCAAGAAAATCCCTTCCTGCTCTCACCAAACTTACAGACTACTGAGAAACACAGTCAACTTAGGAGTCAACATTATGATGCAATTAGATTGTATTTTGTTTAACATCATTTCCAGCCTCATGAAGTGAGACTGGAAAACCATCGGAACTGCCATTCATGGCCTTCATCAGACAATGAACATCACTATGTTTTCAGTAGTGAAATCTGGCCACTGTCTCATTAACGACTTTCAAACATCTCTGGTAAAGGCATAGGCAGACAGTTAGATGGCTAATCTAATTACTTATACCAGGAGTGTCAAACTCATCTTCACTTGGGGCTACATCAGCCTTATGGTTGCCTTCAAAGGGCCGGATATAATTTTAGGACTGTATAAATGTAACTACTATTGAACTGTTAAGCGAGAGCTCAGCGCTGCCACTGGGTAGAAATAAGGTGCCGAGCCAGATAAGACAAGGTGGAGGGCCGGGTTCAGCCCGCAGGCCTTGTGTTTGCCACCTGTGACTTACAGGAATGTGCGCGTGGCTTCTCTCCTCTGGTTAACCCTGCATTTTAGCACTAGCCTTCTTGCGAGGCAATGCATTAACATAGCCTATAAAAGCAACGCTAATGAATTTCAGAAGCTCTGGCAGGTCTGGGAAAAATATCTGCAGTCATAGAAGCCTTTGGGGCCACCTCCCACATCTCACCACACAGACATGGAAGTATTCCCTGCCCGAGTCCTCCACGTTGCGGATCGCCCGTACTCAGCCCTTACCCTTCTCCTCTTCTGGTTACCAGGGAGAGTTCAGGGGGTAGCCAGTCACTTTTGCTGTGTGAGAATAAAAAGGAAATTCAAGATATCCATAAATTTGGATTCCTCCAGCAATAGTTAGGCTTGGTTGAAATGCTTACAAATTTTTTAAATGTCAGTTGTTTTGTGGCTTCTTTTAAGTGCCTAAGGCGAGTGCTAAGTATAGGCAGAACAAGCATCAGATAAATATGATGTTATGGTCTCTAAACATGTCTCTTTTCTCACTCAAGCCACTGTCCATGTCCCCTAATGATCACAGCGCCTAAAATTCCACTTGGTGGGGGTTCAGAAGCTTTCTGGTAGCTCTGGTGATAACCCATGCGATTTGATTGAAGCGTGGCTCAAAAGGTTCCGCCTTCCCTAAAATCCCTCTCTCTGGTCAGTCTACAGTAGTGCGCTTAATTTTATCAGTACATAATTTGGGTAAAAGCAGTAAAGAGCCCTGTTATGCCATAAGTTGTAACTTGAAAAAAGAATTCCTTAACTAATTGTATCAATTCCCAGTGTATCGAGGAGGGGAAAAGAGAATTTCGATGCAGCATAAATCAATAAACATGTACAAAGGGCCCATTATGTGCAAGGTAAGGTTTAGGTAGTAGCCATTCACAGATGAAAAGACATGGGTTCTACATCACAGAATTTACGAGTGGAATATAATTGAGGCTATTGGGTACAATATGAAATACTGTAAAGTAGGAAGCTTAAAAAGTAAAGATAATACTCCTGACTGGTGTGGCTCAGTGGATTGAGCTTCCTGTAACTAATACTCCAAGGGAACTGCATTAGAACAGGAAATCAAGTCAGACCACTGCTGTTCACAAGCCTCTACACAGCCATCTGCCTTTATCTGGGCCAGGAACGCCACTTCAAAGTCCCCTGTGTCAGTGAGTGCGTGCAAATATTGAGTCACACGTTACCTCAGAAAGGCGTAGAATTCAGTGACTCCCAACCACACCAAAACCAAAATATGACTTTTATCAAAAGCAACCTGAAATCTGATCAGGTTCATCTATGCTGTTTATAGTTGTTAAGTTGCATCGTGAGAAATGTTCCAGAAAAATAAGAAATGCTTATGATTATCTTATGATGAGGCCAAGTTAATATTTTTTCAAGTCAGACTATCCACACATAACAAACAATACCACATGAACTGTAAATTATGGCCTTGGCCAGAGATAGTAGGAATGGTTATACTATTTAAAATACAACCTTTAATCGGCAGTAATAACAGAACAAATAATACCAATATGCAGAATAACGACATGATATCCTAACATCAAGCAGTTCAGAGTCCAGTCAGAAACACACACACACACACACACACACACACACACACAAATCTGGTAAGTAACAAGAGTTAAATGCTCGATGAATACACTGGAGTCCAAAAATGTAAGGCAAAAGTTATGTTCCCATGTGCTGGCAATTGCTTACAGATTTTTCTTCCCAAGTAGCCCTGTATACATGTTTGTAAGCACGAAAGACATACCCAGTGCTTCTAATGCAGACATGTTTAAAAAGTTGGTGTTATACTTACATGATGGTGGTGATTCCAACCGGAGACTCTCCCACAGCGGTCTGGGTAGCCAAATGGCACCAGGGCAGAATTCTGTCTCTTACTCCGTGGGATATGTTTTAGCTGGAAGCAGTGGGTAAACTGTTTGATCTGCATGGGTCTGTAATAAATTTGCTCACAGCATATTTCACAGGAAATATCTGAATCACCACTGTTAATAACTTTGTGTAATATGGAAAAAATGATACTTGTATTTTCGCTGCATAACTTAGCAACTTTTTATTTTCCTTCTGAAGACTTGAGGAATGCAGTCTTTATTGGTTTGAACACCACCTAAGGTTCTGAACAAGTTAAAGCTTGGCTACCTTAAATAGTCTGTGAAAGGAGGCAGGCTATACACATAAGTAAGCACACATATAATTAAAATAGATTAAAATTGGAAGTTCAAAGTACAGTAAGAGTCTTAAGGATCTGATACCATGAAATTTGAAAGGTCTTTGGGTATCCATAAGTCCACACCAAGAGATGCAGCTTTTTTTCTTCTTTTTTGTCCTTTCTTTTCACTGTGTGTGAGAGAAAGAGGGAGAGGCAAGAAGTAGGCAGGAAGGGAGAGAACACAAATAAAAGACAGTGAAGAAGAGTAGGACTTGCCCTGAGGTAAGGACTTTTATTCTGGAAGCAAGTTTTTTTTTCAGACTGACTATTCAATTAAAAGCAGTTTCCAAATGTTGCCAGACTCCACAACAGAGTTTAAATAATAACATCTCCACCTCATTTCTGTGCAGCCCATTGAAGTCCATATGCAGTTTTCTAAAAGCAAACAAACACACACAACCACAACAACACAGTAGAGCTAGGCACTCATTTTTCAGATGGAAAAACAAGACTTGTGATAAAGCTGGAACTCGTGCAAACATTTACGGACTCTTGGCTCTAGACTATTTCTAGTAGGGGAAAGGAGGGAGTTAAGTATGAGTTTGCATGGGGTTGGGGGTAAGGGGCCAAGCCCAGAGTGGCAAGCATGGGAGAGCATGAAAATCGGAACCTCTGAAACAGAGTGCTATCACACGTTTGGGAATCCATAGCCATGATTCTTCCAGAAATACTTCCCTGCTTACAACATATTGAGTAGTTAGTTTCTCAAAACGCACTATTACTTATTTTAGGGCTCATTGACACTTCTCAGAAGATACAATTCTTGCTAAAGTGCAAGGTTTGGCAGGCAGTGGCGGCTTGGCACGCCCGACAATATAATACCTCACGTTGGGGTAGTTGGTGATGCAAGTTGTGAAAGAACCCATGAAGACAAGGAAAGGCAGGAAGCAACGTTTTATTTACTTTCCAAGAGGGGAAGGGCATTGCGTGGAGAGCTGCACCGGCACTGAGGGATGAGGACTTGGAGCTTGTATTGGATTCTAATTGGATTATGAAAGGATGTGGGGTCACTGTCTTGCGGGCCTCTGGGCTGTTGGGGGTTGTAACACAGGAGGTTTTGGTTTGTTTTGCATAAGCTGCAGTTTGTTCCAATGTTATCTTCTGCCTGCAGCTGTGGGGAGCGCTTACTCACCATTGTGTTCTTGCTTTCCAGTATTTTCCAGTCCAGGGACAAGCTCTGAAGAGTAAAATGGCAGTCGTTTTTAACGAGGTCATAGGGCTGCTCTGCAAATGGTGCCATGATAGCAATGGCGCCAGCTTTGTCCTTTCACCTAGGGCATAGCAAGCTCATACTCAGCGACCAGTATCCTCAGACTGCTGGGGAAGGGACTCTTGGCAGCTGTTGGCTCACAGCTGACTTGTTTGTCCTTGAGGATCTGCCTCTAGGGTATAATCGACTGGTGAATAGACCCCCCTCCCGACCCCCCCACCCCCCAGTCTATTTCAATACCCAAACTCGGGCACCTGCTCTTTTCTCCCTGACCCATAGCTGAGGGGTAGTCTCAGCTTCATTCCCTGATTACCAGAACACGGGCAGCTGAATACACAGAACAGGGAGTGATTACCATTTCTACAGAAAAGGAAAAACCGGGACAAAAAAAACCCATCTAAAATTAGCCTTCACAGTATGCCTGGTAGGCAGGCCTGTCAACAGTTCTAGGCTGTGAGTTTTCCTCTCTCCATTTTCCTATGTTATCTTGTGTAAGTATTAGAATGTTCCAGAAAGCCCTAAGTGCCCCCCAGAGAAAAAGGTTTTCTATATAGTGGGCTTCCTCAGTAATTTGACTGGGATGGAGAGCACGTTCCCACTTCCTCCAGAAGGGCTTCTCTGACCATCCCAGATTGAGCACCATCAGCACTTGCCCCTGCCCTGCCCATGGTCTCTGCTATATTTTCGGTGCCTCTCATTTAGTCTTTATTACTCACCGCCATGTAGCATGAAAATAACTTTTGTGAGCACTTTATCTTCTCTATGCACATGCTTGAAGGTCATACAGGGGGAAACTTTTGCTTTTCCACCACTTTCAGTACAGTATTTTAGACATAAAAAGCTCTCATCCTGAGGATTTAAGTAAATAGAAGTACTGATTTACAGAATTTCATTGTTTTTCTTAGAGATGGTGCCATCATCTGGCCATGTAAAATATTTTCCCACATCATTAGGCAATGGGCAAGTCCCCACCAGAAATCCAAAGAATCTGATGATTTACTGTTAACGCTGACACAACTCTCCAGTTTAGGAGATTAATTCCTGTCTGGTGAAATAACCCAGATTTAAACAAGCTCGCTCGCTCTCTCTCTCTCTCTCTCTCTCTCTCTCTCACACACACACACACACACACACACACACACACATAGACATACAGAGATTTTATTACCAAGAGATTATCTGACCCAACTACCCTGGAGGTAAAATACTAATCAATAATAATGATAAAGGGCCCGGCTGGTGTAGCTCAGTGGACTGAGCACGGGCTGGGCATCAGAGGGTCCTGGTTCGATTCCCAGTCGGGGCACATGCCTGGGTTGCGGGCCGGGTCCCCAGTGGGGGCCATGTGAGAGGCAACCATACATTGCTGTTTCTCTCCCTCTCTTTCTCCCTCCCTTCTCCTCTCTCTAAAAATAAATAAATAAAAGCTTAAAAAAATAATAATGATAAAGGATAAAGAACCTCTTACTCTTACCCTTAGTTCGTTCCCTATTCCCACAATGCACACTAGTCAAGCACAGTAAAACTCCATATTGAAGATGATTTTTTAGATCCTGTTTCTGTCATCAAATACATTAACTCTCCTTCTCAGCGTTGCACCATCTGTGTGTTTGAACAGCCTCCCCGCCCCCTGCAGAAAAGTCACAGACATGCCATGGGCACAGACTGGCTGTAGACCTGATTAACCGAAGAAAAACAGAGATAGAGAGATTAGAGATATGCCACACTTCTCTTGAAGCCCAGATTGGCATGACTCAAGTAACAAGATCGTTGCTTTTATTGGAAGACTGAGTCATCCTTAACCTCTTGTGACATCAAAATCTGCCTTGTTTTTTTAAAATTCTGACCCTTTAGGCCTACAGTCTTCACAGCCTCATACGTGTTGCCTAAATTTTTCTTTGTGAAAAGCCCACACGCATGTACACATCGTGCCCGTCAGAGATTCTGAGGCTTTTCAACTCAGGGAGCTCAGGCCTGTCATTACCGCCTCCTTCATGTCTCGGATGTGAAACCAAGTCCCTTTCTGGGAAGTGATTTTTTGCAGCTCTGATAGCAAATTAGCATATGAATTGGAACTAGAAGTTTCCTTCCTGACTTCTGGCAGTGCTTCCTTCACCGTGTTTCACAGCCTCCATGGGCACTACACAGTCTTGCCTTAGCCACTAAAAAGCTATACACTGCTCGTAGATCATCTTTTCTGAATTATCTCCACCTGTGTCAAGTTGTTCTTTCTCAGGTGCTTGCCCTTTTTTGCGGACATGAACAGTTGCGGAAGCAGGATCAATGAGACGTGTTCTTTAGCATCTATCCCATACAGTACAAAGCCCAACTGTTTATCTGACACAGCTGCTATCAAACATGCTGTCAGCCCTGGCTGGTGTGGCTCAGTGGATTCAGCACCAGCCTGCAAACAGAAGGGCTGCCGGTTCAATCCCCAGTCAGGCCACATGCCTGGGTTGTGGGCATGTGAGAAGCAATCAATCGATGTTTCTCTCTCACATTGCTGTTTCTCTCCCTCTCTCTCCCTCCCTTCCCCCTCTCTCTAAAAATAAATCATCTAGATGACACTAAACCAGTGATTTTCAACCCGTGCACCACAAGAATTTTTAAAACATGCAATACCTGACTATTTAGTCAGGGGCACTGACCTTTTTTCCCTTAGATTGCCAAATAAAAACACGACAATGGCCAATACAAAAATAGCTGTCCAGGGTCAGTGAATTAAAATTGTACCTATTTTTGGTCAGATTGGCCAAAAATACAATATATTTTTGGTGTGTCACTGAATTTTAGTAATTAGCTTATGCGTGCCATGAGACGAAAAAGGCTGAAAAATCGCTGCCCTACACATCGGTACTTTGCCGAGACAACATGAATAACACGAGTGTGAGGTACAAGATTGTAAGAATGACTCCGCGCTCTGTGTCCTTTATGGACAGAAAGGATTAACCATTCAACCCACCCTACGTGGCACATAACGGGCATGTAAAAACGTTATTCACCCCAGAACAAAAAGTGGGTAACAACTGAAAACTCCTTAATAGTTCTGGTAAGTTCCAACAATGGAAAATCAAGGAGCCATTAAAAATATTTAAGTACCACCCTGGCTGGTGTAGCTCAGTGGATTGAGCGTGGGCTGCGAACCAAAAAGTCGCCGGTTCGATTCCCAGTCAGGGCACATGCCTGGGTTGCAGGCCAGGTCCCCAGTGAGGGCCACGTGAGAAGCAACCACACATTTATGTTTCTCTCCCTCTCTTTCTCCCTCCTTTCACTTCTGTCTAAAAATAAATAAATAAAATCTTTAAAAATATATTAAAGTACCTAATTCTCTATTGAAATAGAAACACAATCATGCTAAAGTTTCAAGTGGTAATGAAACAGTATAAAATAATGTATGGTATGATCACATTTCTATATGAGAAAAGTGATTATATATCCTTTTTTTTCTTCCAGAATCAGGAGAGATATACAAATACCAAAGGGTTAAATGTGGTTATCTATATGGAGATCATTTTCCTTCTTGCTTGTTTATATGGTCTAATTTTTCTAAAGTTAAGCATATCACACTTGTAGTAACATAAACAATAAAACAAATTTATTCTAGCTAGTGGGAAGTAATTTATCTTATAACAATGTAAGACCGTCATTACATCACCATACTTTTGGGTAGTGCTTTCTAACTTCTCAGAATTCCCTTATAATAACTTTGGGTGATAAATAGGACAACTACCACAAACAACTAAAATGAAAGCCAGAGCATGCACGTATCCTGCACAGGAGTTTACAGTAGCTATTTGATGGTGGATCCAGGGTTAAAAATGCAGGTCTCTTAACATCCAAGGCAGAATACATTTTTGCTATGTCACACAGCTTCCTATAAGGATGCTTCATCTTTAATTTTCAAATGAGGAAATGAAGAAATGTGAAGCAACTTGATTGTGGTTCCATCTAGAGGCAAATTTGTCCTCCCCTACAGTGCTACTGGAGCACGACACCGGGTTTGCATTGATGACAGCACAGCGTCGCTGTCTCTGTCTGAACTACAAAAAGGAGAAATGGTGCAGGCTGACCGAGAGATAACAGTCTGCCTGCTGCCCATGGGGCCCTGTTTGAGGCCAATGCAGAGATAGTCACAGTCAAAAGATAATCATAGTCAAAGATAATCTTAATCGTCAAATTCAAAGAGCTCTCATATTCCCACGGCAGGATGCTGCTCAGACAACTGATGACAGACAGGGGTCTAGATTTATCAGGAAAGAATTTTCTCACTCATCTCTCTTAGTAGACTAAAAATCTGTCTGACAAAAAGTTACCAAGGTTCAGTTTGCGTATAATTTCACCCATTCTCTCTCTACCTCTCTCTCAATCTTTCTCTCTCTCTCTCTCTCTCTCTCTCTCACACACACACACACACACACACATCATACTATGCACACAGTTTTTTCATCTGTTATACAACAAGATGAAATGAAGCCCATTCCCAGGATCTGGGAGTGAGCCAAAGTGACCATCAAATCTCAGGATGAACACAAGGAAATACAAACCAGGGCACACGAGTCAGAGTTGATTTCAGGAATTCCTGGAAGACCCAGACCCTCAGTAAATAGCTCTCTCTCACCAGTTGGTTGATGTTCAAAAACTCACCTGTCAAAGTTCCTTCCCTTCAATGTAAAGCTTTGATCCTCATAAAAATGCTAGTGTCCCTGAATCCATCCTGGGCCTTGTACCTTCCTGTCTAGCTATCTTTTTCCCTAAGAAATCTAATACTTGATTATTTCCACCTCAAAGAATAAAAGAATATTAAAACTGGAAGGATTCTTATAAGCCATCTTGCCCAACATTGTTAAATGGGCGAATGAGACCCAGCAAGAAGTGACTTTCCCAAAGCTGCACAGCAGGCTAGTAACAGAAGAAGGACTGACCTCGAGGCGAACGAAGGCAATGCAGGCAGATCTTGCTCAAGAGCCTAACGAGTGACAGCGTACTCCTGGGCTTCTCAGGGCCTCTAGAAGTTGAAAGAAAGTCTAGTTCCCGCTTTTTGAGGCCCCTGGTATATTTTTTAAAAAGGGAAGAAGTTTCAAAACACGGTTATGACAAAATGTGGTACATTTTAATTTTTTTATTTAACAAATTATTGCTCATAAGACAAAATAATTACTAGGCAGTAACAATGCACTATTTGCAGAATGATTACATGATTTTTTAAAACGAATTCTAATGCAGTACAGGACTATGATCTGGTGATAAGACACATATTTAAACTGAAAGGTCTATTCTGTATGAAATATCTCTTATGAATTTTCCACTGGAATGAACCTTAAAGAGCATTAGTCCACGGAATATATTATATGGCAAGGGCCAGCACTAATTAATTAGTAGGCACTTCTAGGACAGTACATTGAAAAAACCAGTGAAGAACTTCTGGATTCAGTGAGAAAAACTCCAGTACCTTCAAATTTATAGATGACAGAACAAAACTCCATGAAGGTAGCTTTACCCAGGGTCACGGAGTTATCTACTTATGGAGAACTAGAAGTCAAAGGCCTTGACTCTGAGAGAAATACACTTTTCATCACACCATACAATATTCAGTCTATAATATGCAGTCTCTAATCATCGTAGAAATTATTTGCAAATTAAGTGGATTTTCTGTGTTCAGCCGAATCCATTATCTAGGACATTCAAGGAATTGGGGAAGGAAAAGACAATATGATGTTCTGCTTTAATGAGATGTCACATATTGACTGCTAGCAGTCCAAAAACTATAATCCACTAAAAAACAAACTCATTTTGATTCGCTCCCTCAGAAGTAAGTGTGGTTGGGAAATGTGTACGTTGCCTTTTCCTATACAGAAAGCCATGAGAAGCCCTGTTGTCCCTTCCTGGATTGTTGTTGCCCACTGGAAACTTACCTGAAGCACCCCAGTCCTTTGGGGTCCATATCAAGTCGCCCCTCCTCCAGGAAACCTGGGACCACAAAAGCTCCCAGGACTACCCTTTCATCTTCTCCAGAACTGGTCCTCTAAGACAGGCGCTGACAATGCCCTATGTGGACAGGTGTTTCTAAGTCTTGGTGTGTGTATACACATCCTCACTACTCAAGAAAATTATGTTCTTCAGCCCCAGCTGGTGTGGCTCAGTGGACCAAGTGTTGGCCTTCAAGTGGGGGAGTCGCCAATTTGATAACCGGTCAGGGCACATGCCTTGCTTGTGGGCCAGGTCCCCAGTAAGGGACATGTGAGAGGCAATCGCACATTGATGTTTCCCTCTCTCCCTCCTTTTCCCTCTCTAAAAAATAAATAAAGTAATAAAAAAAGAAAATTATGTTCTTTAAGATCAGCATTCTGCTTTTCTGTGCCTAAATAGTAGCTGGTACAAAGTGGTAGACAGCCAGAGTGCAAAGACTGCTTGGGGGATAACTGACTGAATACTAGAGTTCATGGCAAGTTGTGACAGCCTAATAGATAGACAGACTGACAGCTGTTGAAGGGGACAGGCTGGGTGGGGGCTGGAGGGATTCAGCAAAAGAGAAAAAGCTCATGAGAGTGTGAGGGGAGGGGTTAGAGGGAGGTAGAGGAGGGTATGGGGGGGATAAATGGAGATGGACGGAGACTTGACTGGGGGTGGTGAGCACACAATACAGTGTGCACATGATGTGTTGTGGGACTGTACACCTGAAACCTGTATAATTTTGTTACCCAGTGTCACCCCCAATAAATTCAATAAAAAGGAAAAAAGAGGGACTTGCAGCAAGATGGCGGCATAGGTGAATGCACTGTGCCACCTCCCACAACCAAACAAGGAAAAAATCAGAAATTTATCCAACCAAAAACAGCCAGATCTGACAGAAAATCAAATTGAGAGGAAGTCCAACAACCAAGGAATTAAAGAAGATACATTCATCCAGTCTGGTGAGCCGGGAGGAGCAGGGAGGACGGAGGGCACTCGGCAACCCCGCAGTGAGCTGGTGAGCAGACGGCAGGACTGCGGGTGGAGGGGCGGTTCCCGCGGGGCTGCAGCACACTGAGATGGGAGTGCCTGACCTAAGCGCGGCCAGCGCCCAGCTCATCCAGACCCAGCAGGGCCGGGACTGGTGGACCGGGCAGGTCCGCATTAGCGTGCAGAGAAACCGGGAGAGAAAGCAGGGCGCACGCAACCCATCGGCGCAGAGTGAGAGCACCTGTGGGGGTGGAGTCGGCAGCAGGAGGAACTCCCGGCCTCACAGGAGAGTTCACTGGGGAGACCCGCGGGGGATTGGAGCTGTGCAGCCTGTCCACCGATCCCGGAGCGACCCCCGGAGCCAGCGCAGAGGGGCTCAAATTGCTTGCAGGAGGCAGTGTGGGTGCAGAGAGCGGAGAAGACGCCATTGTGCTCTCAGGTCCCGCCCCCACAGGCTACGTCACAGCACAACTACCGGGAGCTTCCCTGCACAGGTGAACCCCAAGGCTCCGCCCCCCTTACAGTAACAGGCTCACCGAGGGAAAAAAAATGGCCCAAAGAAAGGAACAGATCAAAGCTTCAGAACTAACCGACCAAGAGATAGCCAACCTATCAGATGCACAGTTTAAAACCCTAGTAATCAGGATGCTCACAGAATTCGATGAAAAATTATTGAAATTGCTTGAACAAATGAGGAGAGATCTGCAGGGAACCAATAGGGATAAGAAGGAAACTGGGACTCAAATTAACAGAGTGGAGCAGCAGAAAGAAAAAAACATCCAACCAGAAAAGAATGAAAAAACAAGAATTCAAAAAACGGAGGAGGGGCTCAGAAACCTCCAGGACATCTGTAAACGTCCCAACATATGGATCATAGGGCTGCCAGAAGGAGAAGAAGAAATCCAAGGAATTGAAAAAATATTTGAACACATAATGATGGAGAATTTCCCGAAGCTGGTGAAGGAAATAGACTTTCGGGAAGTCCAGGAAGCTCAGAGAGTCCCAAAGAAGTTGGACCCAAAGAGGAACACACCAAGGCACATCATAATGACATTACCCAAGATCAAAAATAAGGAAAGGGGACTTCCGCCAAGATGGCAGCGTAGGTGGTCGTACTCGCTGCCCGCACATCCAGAATGTCCATACAATGAATGCAGTAGCAAAAATTTAAACAACCAGAACGGACAGAATCGAACTGAAGGGAAGTCCAACACCCAGGAGGTAGGAGAAGACGAACATCCAGGCCGGTGAGCGGGGCAGAAACGGGCGGAGGAGGCAGCGCGCACGGAGGGTCTCACTCACGCCGCGACTTACTTACGCCGCTACTCACGCCGCCAGTGCCTGAACAGGGCGTGGCTCCAAACAACGGGTGAATCCCGCAAGCCGGCGACACTGCCGGAGAGAGGCCAGGGCTGAGCCAGCAGAGCCGAGTCTGGCAGAGGAGGCGGTGGGGAGCTGGGGAGAGGAGGAGTGATGGAAGCCGGCGGTGATCGGAGGCCGCCATTGCTTCCTCCCAGACCCCGCCCCCAGAGGCAACGTCATCCAAAAAGAGACCCAGGTCGCAGGCATCTGCCAGCTGACAAGTGCACCGAGATAAAAAGATTGAAAATGGCCAAAAGGAAGGACCACAACAAATTACAACTAATGGATGACAACATAGTCAACCTATCAGATGCGCAATTTAAAATGCTTGTAATCAAATTGTTAACAAAACTGGAAAATAGGTGGAAGCAAATAGTTGAACAGATGAAGAATACGATAAGGATAATGGAGGAAGATTTACA
>PVJI01018909.1:0-32263 GCA_004026765.1 Micronycteris hirsuta
AGGGGGAGGGGAGGGGGAGGGGAGGGGAGAGGATGGAGATAACTGTAATTGAACGACAATAAAGTAATTATTTTAAAAAAATAAAAAAAGAAAAATAAATAAATAAATAAAATAAAATAGGGAAATTATTTTCAGTGGGTCTGGCCTAATCAGATGGGCCCTTAACAGATGCTACACTTTCTCTAGGTGAGAGTTTTGAAGCATGAGAATGATTTGACATGACAGTGTATTGCATACTGAATTGTGTTTTCCCAAAATTAATATATTGAAACCTTAACCCCCATTTTGACCATACTTAGAGACAGGGCCTATAAGGAGGTCATAAGTGTGGGGCCTTAATTTGTTAGGACACTCTTAACTAGTGCCTTTATAAGGGGAAGAAACACCAGAGACCACCCCTGTCACTCACGCATGTACAAAGAAAAGGTTGTGTGAGGCCACAGCAAGAAGGTGGCCATTTACAAGCCAGGAAGTGGGCCATCACTGGAAACCAACACTGAAAGCAGCTTATCTTGAACTTCTAGTCTCCAGAACAGTGAGAAAATAAATGTCTGCTGTTTATGCCATCCCATTTGTGTTTTTTTATTGCGGCAGCCCTAGCTGTATTCCGGAAAGATTCTCCATTGTATGTTTAAAAGGTTGAGAGGGTCCTGTGAAAAGAACTACGGAAAGTAAACATCCAGGTGACAGGCATCAAAGAACTAGGAACCTTAATCCTACATCTGCAAGGAGGTGAATTCTGACTCAATCATGTGATTTTAGAAGAGAATGCCAGGATCCAGGTAAGGGTAAAACCTGCTGACACCTAGATTTCAGCCTAGTGAGAATTTGAGCAGGAAATCCAGCCATGCCATGCCCAGTGTCTGCCCTATAGAACTGAGTTAAAAAAGGAGTCTGGTTTTAAGTTACTAAAATTGTGGTAATGTTTGCAAAGAGACAGGAAAGTAATATACCTGACAATTTTATTCTTTAAAACAGCTTTATCAGGGGATAATTGATATACAGAAAATTCACATATTTAATGTGGATAATTTAATGTTTGAACATATGCGTACACCTGTGAAAACATCACCATACTCAAGATAATAGACATATTTCATATTTTATGTATCTATAGCACTCTAGAAGTGGGATTCAGATATATTTTTCAGTGCTCAATATTGTTCTGGAGAGAAGAAACTTTTGTATTTCTTAAAGTCACATAAAGTACGGGCTGCAGGTATAGTTGCCACCTTGAGTATGAAATAGCAGTGACAGCCTCAGGTCACAGTTTCTCACCAGGGCTTAAGTCTCAGGGTCATCGGTCACTTCATAGAACTGGACAGATCAATGTCAACATGTGTGATTTTGCAGCTCCTTGAATATTTTAAAATACATTTTTGATAGCCCATAAGCTTGAGCAAATAACTCAGATGGGACATTGTGTTTACATTAGTAAATTAGACATACAACTGCAAGCAGTGACAAAAGAGGGAGGGAGGGCCTTAGCAGGAGCGCAGAGCTCTCTAATGTATTCAATGCCCTGCAGTATTGGAGAACCAATTGATACTGAAAAAGTTCGATGATGATTTAATTTAAAAGTTCCCTATGCTTTATCATTCATGTTTAATTATAGTTAGTTCATTAATTACCTTCTTGAGAAATGAGACTGGAAAGAGAATTAAATGGTACTTTAAAAAGCTAATTTTGCAAACAATTAAATGAAGAGAAATATAATTGATAATTGCTGTAACAACTGGCCCTGAGGTATTCCTCTTTAGAACAATTGTTGTTTAGACTTTGATAATATGGGAGAATAGAAATGCTCTCTATAACTTTAAATAAGCATAAAAAGTCAAAATAAAGACAAACTTTACATAAAATTTGACTCAAGCTAAAGGTGGCAGCTTTAGCTACACAAATTTTAACATGTTCTGGAAACAAAATATGGTTGATGATGACCAGGTCTGAAAGCTGGAATAAAATATATTTCAGTTTTTGTAAAACTATGAACTTAAAACAAGCAATAAAACTTGTATGACTCTTGTGTCTTTTTGAGGGCAGCATAACTCTCCCGAATCTCTCTTTACTAGTGCTCATACACCTCTTTTGGAATTTTTAAATTGGAATCACATGGTAAATTGAGTACGGTATGGTTTTAAAGTATCATTACCAAACACTTACTGCATGACTGACAGTATACTCTTGTCAGAGCATCCTCACATCTCACAGGACTGGTGCTAGATCACGTTCTGAGAGAGGTACGAATTTTGCTCCTGCCACCACTGTGTCTCCGTATCTACATTACCCTGCATGCGGGCTCAGTTCACAACCCACTCTGGCCCAGTGGTACTCAGGGACCTCCCTCAGTGAATGTGTTGAATTAGATTCTTCCGCTTCACTGAAGGTTATTTCTAACCATCATGAATCTGCTAAGATTCCCTTTCCCTGCAGTACTGAATTTCTTTCTCTCTGCATCTGGTCCTAACACAAAAGCATTCTGGGAAATAGCAGAGGGAAGACTTAGAGCAGGCTACCTCACTTTAGTCCTGAGTGGCCCATTCTCTGTAAGATCTTCCTAATATCAGGGAGCAGATCCAAATGTCACTTACAGAGGAATCAAGTCACACGAAAATTACTTCAGCTTGAATTTGAGAATATATATGGACATGCCAGGCCACTTTCACTTTTGAAGCATTGAGATGATCTGGGGTCAGATTAAAGAAAAGAATTTCCCCCCACAGCCTGATCTAATCATTGTAAAGAGTAGAAGAAACCCATTGCATTGTATACATAGGCAACAGAATCAAAGTGAATGATTGGGGTATATAAAAGAAATGAGACATTTTGGACACACCCCAAATGACACAGAACCCAGAATACCCTGTTCCAAGAGAGCAAGCTCCACAATGAAAGGAATTAAGTGTACTCTCTCCCATAATAAGTAAGGACTCTGTCAACATTTTGGCCACAAAAAGAAGTGAGTAGGGCAGATAGCCATGATGAAACAGACCAGAGATGAGAGCACAAGGAAAACAAAGCCTATGGCGTTAGGGACCCCAGGGGTGGGATGGGTAGGAGTTTTACCTTAACAGGAGAGTCACTGTCACATTGCTCTCTGAAAACAGTTTTATCAATTTGCAAAACCATTAACAGTATAAGAAAGTAAACAATCCCTTGCCCTTACCTGCACTGGGTACTACAATAACAATCTTATTTTGCTTTATTTTTATATTCAAGAGCTAGAGACCTCATACATTTATTGGTAATTTATATCCATTTCTCCACATATTGGTAAAAGAATTAACAATAATTAATGCAGTAATAATAATTGATATTAAGTAAGATATCCCACTATGTTTCCTTGAGGCAAGTCTCATATGTGCATGCCCTTGAGTCGGCAAGACTCCCAGGAATCCTACTCTTCTTTCTAACGTCTGCAATGAGATGATGGACATGTTGATAATTGGATGCTTGAAGTGGGAATTACCTGCTTCACTTACCAGCCACCAAATTAGGTTTACCTTGCTCATTGTTTTGTGTCAACAAATCTGCTTGAGTCAAGATGCCAGATTAGACCCAAGGAGAAAGAACAGAACCTGATTCAGGATTCGGTAAATTTATGATACTTTAAATCTAATTGTTCCCTGGTAACAAAGGCAGGCACAGGCATTATAATTGCCTAGTGGTTTTTTTTTTTTTTTCTGTAATTGTTTCAATTACATTTTGAATGTAGGTGAAATAAGGTCTCCGTGACTGTGAGTTTCTCTAGAGCCAATTAAATTTGTATTCCCAAGGTTAGAACAGTGTCTGCTACAAGGCACTTATTAACGAGTATAGTAAAATGGTTTCTGATTATATGAATGGGTTTAAAAGAATATGATAAAACAATAACAATATGTAATTAACATTCAAGGTTATAAATTTTTATGAATGTCAATAAAAAAATCTATCCTGACCTCTGTTTTACTCAGTGGAAATTCTAAAAACACCATCTGTTGAGATAGTGCTTCCCTGTTACCACTCAGGACAGTGCCTCTTTCCCACTTTATGGGCGGGAGCTATTGGCATTTTTCTGTAGAAGCATTTGCAGGGATTATACATTCTCACAGTTTGGTGCATTCTTTGATAGAGAAATATGGTTCATTGACATAACAGTTGTGAAACACTTAAGATTTACTGTCTTTTGTGGAAAATGAGAAATAGCTCCTCTGCTCAATAGTAAATAAAAGTTATTTTTCTACATAAATATTATCAGTCATAGCATTTATCTTCATGATTAATGTGGTAATATATTTATCTTTAAGAACTTCATCGAAAGCAGGTAACACAAGGCCAATAAGTACTTTAAATAACTCATTAGTCTTTATGAATTGAAAATAAATCCTATAGAAAATATATTGTAATTTATAAAAGCATTCTTCTCTGATTTTAGTTTTGATTACACAGAAAGCAAAATTTCATTTTCTCTAATTAAATATTATTGATATATTTTAAAAGAAATGAAAAATTGTATATAACTCATCACCATACAGGGATAAAAGCACATAACAATTTATTATATGTTCTTCCATATTCTTCTATATAGGAGTGTATATTTATTTTTTAAATTACTTTATTGTTGTTCAGTTACAGTTGTCTGCATTCTAGAAGTGTATATTTATAAGAGAGATAATATTTTGTGAATACCATTTGCAATTCTGTTAAAAAAACAAAATTGTAATTTCATTACCAAGTTCCCATGTCAATAAATACTGTCTTAAAAGGCATTGTGGGGACTTAACTACAATTTATGTAACCATCTGCCTAAAGGCAATTTAGGTTGTTTATGTCGCTTGGTATAATGCACAGATAGCACTGCAGTGAACAGTTATGACTCTGTATCCAGTCCACCCTGAATTAGAATTGTAGCATCCTGCCAACTAGTTATATGCTTTGGGGTACATTCTGTTATTCTCCTAAAAAAGAGGTAGGACAATCTTTAAAATTTTAAATGCTTAATACCTACTGTCAAATTGTTTTCTCAGAAACCTATACATACTTACCTTCCCATCTACAGTATATGTGTAGTCATAAAATGTAGTATTTCGTGTATTTCATATGAATAATAATGTTTCTCCTTGGAAATTCAGCTACTGACTACATCTCTGACCAAAGACCATAACATGTGCTTTGATACAGTGTTTTAAAGGAAAGCACAAGTTTATTGTATATACTTTTCCTCCATGGATGATAAATGAAGGCATTTTTATTTTTTTAATTAAATTATTTTTAAGCCTCAGCCAAAGATATTTTTATTGATTTTAGAGAGAGAGGATGAGAGAGAGAGAGAGAGAACGATTGATGTGACAGAGAAACATCAATCGGTTACCTCCCATAGGCACCAGAACCAGGGATTGAACTTGTGACCTAGGTATGTGCCCTGACTGGGAATTGAACCTGCAACCTTTTGGTGCACAAGATGATGCGACTTTGGTGCACAACTGAGCCATCCAGCCAGGCCAAAATGAAGGCATTTTTAAAAGCTAAACTAAAAACATACAGTTATACATAAAATAAATCATGAAACCATCCCTGATTTTTAAGTACTATTTACTTCCCAGAGGAAATGAATTTATGTCAGTTTTGTGTATATATGCACACATGAATATATGTATATACACACATATATTTTCTCTCTAAAAGCACACACATAAATACACACACGAGTGAGATGTGTTTGTAGAAGTATCTTTTTTCTTTTTGCCAAAATTGGGATCATATCCAGTGTATTATTTGTACTTTTTGCTATGTAACACTGAACACTTTACAGACACTTTTCCAATTGGTTTCTATAGCCCGCTCCCTTTTAAATATGAAAAAATCATTTATTCCAACATATCCACCTTACATCTCCTAACTCAACAATCTCAACATTTCAAACATAAGTATTTTGAATTTGCTATAAACTCTTTCCACTTCTGTTCTTGCTAGCATCATCAGAAAAGGCTGAGAATTGAATAGAATGAAAACTTGGTTTTTCTTCTGAAGCTACTTCTACATCAAATTTTTTTGAAGCATGTGCTATTAAAATACTGCAAAATTAGTTTTACATATGATATATTTTAAAAGGGAGACAAAGGAATTTTGCACTTTTGCTGTCAGCTCTTTGGATGGTAAGTTGGAAGCGTGAACAGCTGAACTTCATTTAGTCCCATCAACTAAAGTAGGGCCAGCATCCTCAGATCAGATTATGAGTTTGATTTTAATCAATGACGATACTGCAAAAATAAAGTATGCATACTTGCTACATACGGATAATACTTGAAAACATATGCTGAGTGAAAGAAGCCACATGTAGGACACTCAGCTTGCCCTCTCCCTTTTAGAGCCGTGGTGTCATTTTTCCTTATGACTCTTAAAGTATTGTAGGCAAACGCGATTACTCCAACAGTGGAGAGCGTAACCGAACATTCTTCCGATGTGAGTGATTCTCCAAAAACTGCAGTGCTGTCCCTGTGTGCCTAAAGCAGACACCTACCAACCCTAAGTCACAGCATGACTTACTTCCTCTAATTCACCCTTCGTCCCCAATTTACTGCTCTAACCCCATCACCTGCTCTCCCTACCTACTCTAATGCTCTAGTTGCTGCATGAGTCCCGCCTGCATGCTTTTCCCCATAGGATTTTGCTGGACACACCATTTAGCTGTAAATATATTTTTATTTATTGTTCTTGAAATTGACATCTCAGCCAGATCCATGTGACCAATGCTTCTACTGACATCAGCTGGTCCCGAAGCATAGAGTCCTTGGCCTTTAATCAGTGATGTCTGTCACCCACCAAGGTCAGCACCTAGGAAACTGGAACATGATCATTGTTTTTCTTTCTCCTGAATAGTTTCTCCACCATTTCCTCTCATTTCCACCTTGGGGTTCTTCTAAAGGGTCAGTAAAATGACCAGGTTCTTGATCTAGAGCCAGAAAATATTCTCTTTACTTTTAACATAGTCATGTATTTAGTAACTCTGTGTCCTAGGAATACTGGAAATAGAAGAGTGTAAGGGCCAACAAGGTGCTTCCAGTAAATGTATTCCCTGAGGAATCACAGACACACACACACACACACACACACACACACACACACACACACACACAAATAAGATTGAAGCATTTTTTTTTTTAAGATTTTATTTATTTATTTTCAGAGAGAGGAGAAGGGAGGGAGAAAGAGCAATGTATGGTTGCCTCTCACATGGCCCTCACTGGGGACCTGGCCCTCAACCCAGGCAGGTGCCCCGACTGGGAATCGAACCAGACCCTCTGGTTCCCAGCCCACGCTCAATCCACCGAGCTACACCAGCCGGGCAGATTGAAGCATTTTTTTGAATAGATGCATTTTTTTTTTATTTATAAACTACTAAAAGGGAAAAGAGCAAACAAACAATGAAAATAGAGAGGGTGAAAGTTTTAAAATATATTTTTATTAAAGATAATGCATGGAGGGAGGGAAAGGGAGAAAATGCAGACAACTCTATTTGAACAACAATGAAGTAATTAAAAATAAAAATAAAAAAGATAATGCAAATAATTTACTGAAAACACAAAAGAAGCAAAAATCAAGTATCTTAATTTCCTCTTTGTATTATTATTCTTGTTTATTATTTTGTCTCTACCTTTTAAATCTTTCTTTTATAAATTGCATATTGTTTATATAGGTATTATTAGTCCTTTTTAAATGTCTTGTAAATCTTTTTCTTTTTCCTTTATTTCTTGTGTGTATGTTGTAGCATGTTTGTGCTTTTGCCTTTATGATCCAAAGGCTCTGCATTGTGCTTTGAAAAGCATTTTCTACTCCCAAAATTATTATCTTTTTGTAATTTATATGTAGTAGTAGAGAAAAGGGTTACAGAAAACTCTTCCTTTTATGTGACAGGCTTTTTACGGACATTGAAATCAATGGCCCCTGGGAAAAGAATGACATTGCATTTAATGGAGCTGAACATGTTTGGAATCATCAAGTACAGGATCAATTAACCAGAAAATTGATAGCCCCATAAATTTATACAGAAGCCTCTCAATGAGCCTACATACAATTTACAAGTACTTGGGAAGAAGGACACTTAACTAATCTACACAGTTTACATTAAGTCACATCGAGGTTTGGAAATGTTGTAAACTATCTTGTAAACTGTGAGTGTGCATGCACACACACTCATTTGTAGCCTTAAAAATGAGATTTTAACTGTTCTCAGAAAAAAACTCAAGACATTATTAGGTTTTATATTTTTTACTTCCATTTGTTTGCTTTATTATATATCAAACTTTCTAATGCCACCTCCCTAATATCTTTGTAATTGATAAGCAATCCTAGATTTGAAGCCCCTTTCCTAGTTAAAAATTTTAACACTTGCCTCTATAAGTTCAGAAAAATGCAGCCATTTTTCAGCCTCTTGCTTTATCTCAACTCCACTCAATGCTTTATTTTGAACAAGCTGACTTGACCTGATTTCAGCTAGGGTGGGTACCTTATTACTTAAATTATGATATATTATCTGTTTTTATTAATGAAATTGTTAACTAAAGTATGGTTAGAGTCAGAACTCCTCCACAGAAACTCCCAAAGGTAGACAGCAGATATTCTACCGCCCACTTCCTAATGGTTACTTAGAAACTATGACTCCATCTCACCACACCGAAACCCGGCAAACTCTCCTTAGTCAAGTCTTGAGGAGCTGCATGAGAATACCTTGCTAAAATATAGAAGTGCTGTATATACTGTATTTCTGAGATTTATCAACTTAATGACCTCATCAACCTAAATGGATAAAATTAACCTTGCAACTGCCTTTTCATTTATAGTAAAAGGTATGAAATATTAGTGGATGAAGAGAATTTTCTGCAAGTCGGATTAGACATTCCAGTTAATCTGTTTTCTTCTTAGAGATTAAGTAAATACTTCATTGGTAAAAGTAATTTTTATACCGTGGGATTGTACAACTTGTGTGATTATACAAATCATACATGCTGACTTTAGAAACTAGGATGACACAGAAAAGCATAGAGAAATTAAAAATAATTCTTAATGTATAATTTCATTACCTGGAGATAGCCTGCATTAACATGTTCTGAATATCTAAATGTACAGTTATATTTATAAACTATCTTTATTTTTATTTATTTCAGAGATAATTTTATACAAATTAACATTGAAATCAAACAAATGTGTCACAAAAAAGCAAAAATGAAAATGAAAGCATGATATTTTTTAAAAACTGAATAAAGAAACTAAATACAGAAACCTTAAAGCGTATGTACATTAAAATACCTACAGCAGCCTTTAAGAAATCTTTCTTTTCTTTGTCGCCCACGATGCTTATGACAAATGACCTATTCAGCTACATACTTTTTCTTGGAAAATGTATTATAATTTTGGCTCCAGTGGCTTCTCTCTAAAGAGCATCTTTATCCTCTAGTAACCTACTAACTCAAAGAATTAAATTTGTTCTTTCCTGGGAATTATTTTATTTCTTTTTGAGATCCTAATATTAATTCTTTTGGCTATATACTCAGAACTTATATTGCTAGGAGATATCATGGCTCTACTTTTAATTTTCTTAGGAAACTCCATGTATTTTTTTAATAACTGTTTCAACACTTTACATTCTCACTGACAGTACACAAGAATTCCAATGTATCCAACCCTTGCCAAACATTCTTTTTTTGTATAATAGCCATCCTAATAGGTGTGGAGTGATATCTCATTGTGGATTTACTTTGCATTTCTCTGATAATCAGTGATGTTGAGCATCTTTACATGTACTTGTTGGCTAACTGTACATATTTTTTAGAGAAATATCTATTCAAGCCTTTTGTTCATTTTTAAAATCAGGTTGCTTTGTATAAAGGCCATAATGAGATTTATTCAGGTAAATTCAAGATAGTGAGCATTGAAGAGTAGAAAAGAATGAATTTCTCAAATCATCATGTTAACCTAGAAAATGAAGTAGAAATTGGACACATTGCACTTTAAATATTTTCTTATAAGAGAAAAATTGCTCTGAATGCATATAATTTGTTCTTGCATTCATTTTCTTCTTCATACCAAATATTTCTAATTATATTCTCATCATTTTGACACAATTATTTTTCTATCATCCTCCTTCTGTTAGAAAAATTTTTATAAAATGTTTCAATATATGGGATTCTTTCACTATAAGAAAATTCTATCTAATGCATTTAACATTTTACTGATACATCAATGAAATATTACAAATAAAGATTAAATTCCAAAATATTTTTAATATTTTATTGATTATGCTATTACAGTTGTCCCTTTTTTTCTCCCCCTTATCATCTTCTACCTTTCACTCTCCTTACCTCTGGCATTTCCCCCTCTTAGTTCATGTCCGTGGGTTGGTTGTACATATAAGTTCTTTGGCTTCTCAGTTCCCCATACTATTCTTAACCTTCCTCTGTCTATTTTGTACCTACCAATTATGCTTCTTATCCCATGTACCTTTTCCCCCATTCTCTCCCCTCGCATCCCCCCTGACTGCTTATAACCCTCCATGCGGTCTCTATTTCTGTGATTCTGTTCCTGTTCTAGTTGTTTGCTTAGTTTGTTTTTGTTTTTGTGTTTTAGGTTTAGTAGTTGATAGTTGCGAGTTTTTGGTCATTTTAATGTTCATAGTTTTCATCTTCTTTTTCTTAGATAAGACCCTTTAACATTTCATATAATAAGGGCTTGGTGATGATGAACACCTTTAACTTTACCTTTTCTGGGAAGCGCTTTATCTGCCCTTCCATTCTAAATGATAGCTTTGCTGGATAGAGTCATCTTGGATGTAGGTCCTTGCTTTTCATGACTTTGAATACTTCTTCCCAGCCCCTTCTTGTCTGCAAGTTTTCTTTTGAGAAACTTGGCGTGTGAGGATCATGCTCTAACAACTTGATCTACAGTTACATAGAATTGCTTATAGGGCTGCCAAGGCCTATAGTATTTTCATCTATGCTCTTCCCATCCCTGTTCCCCAGCTCCACAGTAACCTTGAAAACCAAACTAACGACCATGACAGTTATATACCAACTTACCAGTAGCTACTAGCAGGTGCAGAACAGGTCTGGGAATTTCTAAAAAGTCCCACCTCCAGAAAATAGTTACTATTTGAGCTTTCTGGAAGATCCCTGAAAATTCCCCATTCATAGGACTTGTTCTTATTCGATCTGACTCAGAACCTGCTAAGTGTAAACAGTCCCATCACCAAGGCTTTTGTCAGAAACAATCGGTGGCATCTGGTAACATCACAACTTCCCACGGTGGTGAAGAGAGTTGGGCCAAACACATGTCTCATCAAAGAATTCAGAAAGAAACTCTGCTGAAAGATAAAACACAGTAGGCTTTACAATGATCTGACATATTCCAGGGGATATAGAAGTCCACATGCATTTTAGGGCTATGTGCATGCCCAGGTAAGACAGGCAAAACCCCTAAGTTCTCACCTCTGGCCGACTTCAGAGTCCGGGCAAGCAGCAAGTGAAGGCTAAGACAGACAGTGAATATACAGGAAAAGGAATGTCAACTTTTAAGAATTAGTTCAAAAAGAAACCAAAAGGAGAAGGGAAATCAGATTTCCAGGATGCAACATAATATTACTCAAAATGTCTAGTTTTGAAAAATAAATAAATAAATATGAAAAAAACACAAAGAAACAGGAAAGCATGCCCCATACACAGAAAAAAAAGTAGTCAATAGAAACCATCTCTCAGGAAATTATTGGGAAAAAATAACCTATTTTCAACATCTTCTAGAAACTAATGGACATCATGTTTAAAAAAGGACTTCTGGTTTCCAAAATTAAAAAAGGACTTCTGGTTTCCAGTTCAGTATGTCAGGAGCTTGAAAGTAGCCACTCCCTTCTTGGATCAGGAGAAAGGGGAACACAGTAGAAACTGTTGTCCCTGAGATCAGAGAGTTAGACATGCAAATATAGGGACTTGTGGCTTACCAAAGCAAATACTAGGATCTTGAAAATTACAAAATATTGAAAGAAATTAAGAAGGAAAACATGAATGGAAAGATCTTCAACATTCTTAGACTAAAGAACTTTATAATGTTAAAATAACAATGTTCTCAATTTAATCTAAAGTTTCAACTTAGTTGTCAAAACCCTAGCTGACTTTTTTTTAGAAATTGATAAATTGATTCTAAAATTCATATAAAAACACAAGTGAAGGCTAACACATACAGTGAACATACATGAAAAGGAATGCCAACTTTTAAGAATTAATTCAAAAAGAAACCAAAAGGAGAAGGGAAATCAGATTTCCAGGATGCAACATAATATTTCCAAAACATTTCTGAAACAGAAAAATAAGCAAGGAGGATTTATATTTCTCTCTTTCAAAACTTAAAGCAAATCTATGGAAATCTAGGCAGTGCAACACTGACATGAAGGTAGACAAATCAATGGAAAATAACTGAAAGTCCAGAAATAAACCCTCATATTTATGGTCAGTTTATTTTAGACATCAGTGCGCAAACAATTCAATAGGGAAAGCACAGCTTTTTCAATAAATGGTGGTAGCACAACTGGATATTCACCTGCAAAAGATTGAATTTTGACCCTTAGACCACACTGCATACAAAAAACTAACTCAAAATTTATTAAGGAGAGTAGTGGGTAGGAGTAGGAGGTAGGAGTAGAGAAGAAATGTCAAAAAGGCCACATAGAGGAAAGAGCGTTTTGCTGAGACTTGAAGTCTTCAGTGTAGGAGGGAAGAAGGGTAAATGGAACACTTTCTAAAGATCCAAAAGAAAGATCTGAAAATATTAATTATGTTTATTTTTATGTTTTAAAGTTTTTTCAGTTATTTTCCCCTTTGCTGCCCTCTTCCCAGCCCATCCCCCAGTTCCATAGTCAACGCCCACCCAATTGTTGATGTCCATGGGTCCCTTAATATATGTTCTTTGACTAATGCCTTCAACTGTTTTAAACAGTCCCTCCCCCCATCTCCCTCTTACTGTTTTCTGTCTATTCCATGATTCTATGTTTCTGGTTCTATTTTGTTGATTAGTTTATTTTGTTCGTAACCCTAGTATACATACTGTTGCAGCCACTGTAGAGAACAGTATGGAATTTCCTCAGAAAACTAAAAATGGAACTACTTTTTGACCCAGTGATTCCACTGCTGGGAATATACCCTAAGAATTATGAAATACCAGTTCAAAACTACTTATGCACCCCAATGTTCATATCAGTGCTATTTAGCCAAGAGTTTTAGTTGAACTAGCCTAACTGCCCATCAGTAGATGAGTGGAAAACAAACAAACAAACAAACTGTGGTATGTTTACACAATGGAATACTATGCAGTGGAAACATCTTCTACCTTTTGCAACAGCATGGATGGAACTAGACACTATTATGCTAAGCTGAAATAAGCTGGTCAGTGAAAGACAAATACCATATAATCTCATAAGAGGAATCTAATGAAAATGTTAATATGTTCCACCAGAAAAAAAGGATGTTTATATTCATGATGTTGGATTAGGCAATTGTTTCTTAGCTATAACACCAGAAGTCCAAGCAACCAAAGAATTATAGGTATACTAGGATTCATTCATTTTTAAAATGTACTTAAAGGATACCACAAAGAAAGTGAAAAGACAACCCACAGAATGGAAGAAAGTATTTGCAATTCACATATCTGGTAAGGTTTCTATATATAGAATATATAAAGAATACTATTTGTTCAAATAAATTTTCAATTTCTTGTTCTTCTTCTGGCACCCTTATGATTCAGATGTTGGAGCATTCAAAGTTGTCCTAGAGGTTCCTAAGCCTCTCTTCATTGTTTTGAATTCTTATTTCTTCATTCTGTTCCAGTTGGATGTTTATTTCCTCCTTTTGTTACAAATCGTTGATTTGAGTCCCAGTTTCCTTCTCTTCACTGTTGGTTCCCTGTGTGTTTTCCTTTATTTCACTTTGTTTAGCCTTCATTTCTTCCTTCATTTTGTGACTGTGTTCAATCAATTCTGTGAACATCCTGATTACCAGTGTTTTGAACTCTCCATCCAATAGGTTGTCTATCTCCTCGTCACTTAGTTCTTTTGGAAGGCCAGATAAAGTGTTTCCCAGATAAGGTAAAGTTAAAGTAGTTCATTATCACTAAGCCCTTATTATATGAAATGTTAAAGAAATCTATCTAAGAAATAGAAGATCAAAAACTATGAACAATAACATGACAACAAACTCACAACTATCAACAACTGAACCAAAAAAAAAAAAAAAAAACTAAGCAAACAACTAGAACAGGAACAGAATCACAGAAATGGAGATCACATGGAGGGTTATCAGTGGGGAGGGGGAAATGGGGGAGAATGAAGGGAAAAGGTACAGGGGATAAGAAGCATAATAGGTAAGCACAAATAGATGGGGGTGGGGGGTTAAGAATAGTGTACAAAATGTAGAAGCCAAAGAATGTATACGTACGACCCATGGACATGAGCTAAGGAGGCCGCGAATGCTGGAAGGTGGGGAGTGCGCAGGGAGGAGGGGGCATGAAGGGGAGAAAAGAACTGTGACAACTGTAATGGCATAATCAATAAAATATACTTTAAAAAGATCATATAAAGAACACTTATAACTCAACAAATAAATTCTAAAAGGACAAAAGACATGTATTCTAAGAAAAGACAGATAAATGATCAGTTGGTACTTTAAAATACTCAATATCAGTAGTAATTAGTGAAATTCCAATCAAAACCACAGAGAGATTATTTCACACCCTCCTCAGAATGGCTATAATTAAAAAGACAGGAAATAACAAGTAGAGGTGAGGATCTGGAGAAATCATTCTAACCTTCTGGTGGGACTGTAAGAGTTTAGACACGTTGGAAAACAGTTTGGCCAGTCCTTCAAAACATAAACATAGATTCCTACATGATCCAGCTATTCCACTCTGTGGTACATACCCAAGAGTACTGAAAGCAAATTTCCATGCAAAAAAAATTGTACACCCATATTCATAGCAGCATTATACTTGCATATTATAGCCAAAAATGGAAACAAATAAACTGTCTATCAACCAATGAACAAATAAAAACATCTGGTAAATTCTTACAAATGAATCTTATTCAGCCGTAAGAAGAAATGAAGTATTCTACCTATACATGTTACAACATGGATGAACTTTAAAAACATGAAGTCAAGTGAACAAAGCCAGTCGCAATAGACCAAATATTATTGGGTTGGCAAAAAAATCCATTTAGTTTTTTTCCGTAAAGTAAAACACAATTTTTTTTCATTTTCACCAATAACTTTATTGATTTGTATATTTTGAGTATGTCTACTCTCTGCCACATGGTATAATGTTGATTGTTCTCCATTAATGTCTTGATTTGATCACTAGCAACTTCAACTGGTTTAACTGATCATTACAGCATCATCCAGCAAGAAATCCCCAAAGTGAAACTAACTTCACAAGTCACTTTTGACACAATCAGTCACTTATAGCACCTTCTTCCTGCACTGCACAATTTTTTTTTGTATTTCACTTGCATTTTTACCTTTCTTATTTTTGGCATAATATGCCAAAATATTGCATATTTTCTTCCACCTTCAATATTAAAATGGCTACATAAAAATTCACAAATGTGGATAATATTTTTTAATGCACACTGATATGATAGCTGTTGCAATACAATCTAACAAAATTGTTTCAAATGAAGTTAAGTACAACTAAGTGCTACTAGAGCCATTTTAGGGAAAAAACAAACACACTTTTTGGCCAACTCGATATATGATTCCAGTTATATAAAATTTTCAAATTATTCAAACACACATTAACAGACAGGCAGGAGGGAAAGGGGAGTAGGGAGTGACCGCTAATGGACAGCAGCATTTGATATCAGGATCAGAGCAATGTTCTAAATTTAGATAATGGCAATATTTGCACATACCTATGAATATACTAAAAATCACTAAGCTGTACACTGTAAAAGGATGAATTTTCATGATCAATAAATTATATGTCAATAAAGCTGTTATTTAAAAAATATGTACACACCCACAGATACCCAGTTCTTAAGAAAACACGTTCATTGCAGTCCGCATAATATACACGTGTGCAAACACCAGAATGTTTATTGTAACATAGTTCGTTATTACAAAAACAAAACAAAACAAAAACCTTGAGGGAAAAGGGCCATTTAAAGAACTGGAAAATTATGGAACAAATTGTAACATTAATTCCACAAAAATTAAGCACCCATAGAACGTATTAAAATACCACTTAAGGTAACTGTCATTAGGGTAAAGTGAGTAAAGTTAGATACAACATAGATGAAATATATGTAGTATTAGCCCATTTTTATAAATGAAGAATAGCAATTAACCAAACGTGAGTATATGTATAGGTATCTGTATATGATTACAGGGCATTAAAGAAAGACTGTGAAGTACTAGTCACCTCGGAAATGGAAAGAGGAAGAGACGGGCTAGATATGCAAAAAAAAAAGTCCCTAAAAAGGTGGCCTTCGTATAATCTAACGTGCAATGTGACTCCGTGCATAGCTGTAGCATTGTGTGGATGTTCATACTCATCAAGATACATAATGGAGGACAACCAGAAAAATACCAGTGCCCTGTGTTTCAGTTACTGAGATTTCAGGATATTTTTATTTTTATATTGTTTGTCACCCTGATTTATTATACATAGACAGAATTTAAAAGGATATATTTTTCTGAATGAAATTAAACAAAAAACCCATCTGAATATATCTGAAATCAGTTTATTTTTGTAGAATTAGCCTGCTTTCTTTTGCCTTTGTCTAGGGAAAAAATTAACAAGAGTAGTAAGAAAAGTAAAACAGTGAGTATTTTCAGTACTTTGTGCTACACAGTCCACATACTTCATTTTGTCACACTGGACATATGATTTAATATCTTACAGTCTAATTTAGTATCTTACTATCTCTGTTTCTTCATTGATAACTGAATATAATTATAACATGGTCCAGATGTCATGATACAGAATATTCCAACTATGAATTATTATGCCAGATGCTTTGAAAAGACCCATTAAAATGAGTTCCTTTTCCATGAGTAACTTCATGTTAAAAGTCAAAATCTTCAGTTTACATTCCCACAAGCAGTGAATGAGGGCTCTTTTTTTCTCCATAACTTCTCCAACACTTGTTAGTCCTTGTCTTGTTGATAATAGCCTGGGGGGTAAGGCTAGTAAATGGTTAAAGGGGTCAAATACATGGTGACTGAAGACGATTTGACTCTGGTTGGTGGGCACATGATGCAATATACAGGCATATGTCATAGAATTGTACACTTGAAACTTATACAAAAGGGGGGCAAAAAAAAACACCCAACAGAATTATCTTCTGTAGGGCGGGCCCCTTATAGTACAGGCTTCCCCCACTAGGTGAGTGTTCTAGGAACCCATCTGTATCACTGTGCCAGCTGGTACTGTTGTGAGAGGCTGTGTTTGGCTTCAGTGTATTTTTTTTTTAAGATGCTTTCAGGCTTTCAGTGTGTTTGCCCATTTCATGATGGGTGATTTACAAGTAAACCTGCCCACACTGTGCTGAGTGTTCAGCAGTTTTTGACTGAAAACAGCATGATTCCCAGGCACCACCCTCCCTAATAACCCTATCTTGCCCTGAGCAGCTTTGTTTGTTTGTTTGTTTGTCTGTTTTCCCAGATGAACCAAGTCCTCAAAGGGAAATGTCTTGCCAATGTGGACAAGGTGAAACAAAAAAGGCCGAAGCTCTAAAAGCCATCAAAATTGACAAGTTCAAAAACTGTTTTGAGCAGTGAGGAAAAAACTTCTCAGTAGGTTTATTGAATCAAATGGAAAGTACTTGAACGTGACTGAAGTTTAAACATGAAAGAATAAATACACAATTTTTATAAATAAGTTCGGTTTTTTGGGTGTCCCCTTGTATAATTTTAACTATTGTAACTCCAATAACTTTAATAAAAAATGAGAAACTCAAAACCTCTAACACATTAGTTTAGTATTTTCTTTGTTTTTTTGAATCCAATAACTTAGGATCTTGACATGAAGTTTTTAGCATGGTTAAATTACTCTGTTTACATACAAACCAATGGGCTATACTAAAAATTTTGTTGCATAGAGAAAAAAACACATTTATTTGTTGAGAATGTAAAAGTACATTCTCAATATTTTGATTAGAGAAATAAGTATCTTGTCAGATTGTTTTTAATGCTGTTCAAAAGGACACACTTTAACACTGGAGTCAAAACACCATGATAGACAAAGAGATCTGTATTTGCTCTTTACACGGTGAGTAAGGTTTCTGGACAATCAGTTTGATCTTATTAAGGGAATCGGTGGGTTAGAGGTTGAATTAGATGGAAGTAGAGGTCAACACAGTCAATACACGGCACCAGTTCCTGAAGGACCCAGGGGGTGCGCACACGCCAGAATGGGCTTCTAAAAGAGACAGGATTTATCATCATAAACATGTTAGAAGTCTGCACTCTGTAATTATATGATCACAATTTTTAAAGATCAACCTTAACTTCTAATCAATTTTATGACAGTTTGATGATATATTTGAAGGTTCCCAGAGCTGCTTCCTTGGCCTTTATGATTCTGCTAAACATGCCTGACCCACTCCGGGCCCCTCTGCTCTGCATATCCCTCTCCAGTCATGCTTGGTAATCTTGTACTGCCAATGGTTAGAAAATGGGCCATCTGTATTTATACCTCACTGACACATTTTACAGGGCAGAGGATTATTTTTATTTTTGAGACCCTTTTAGTTAGCATGGTGCTTCTGTCATATAAAAATCAATAAATATTAGCCACGTTTATGAATTAACTAATCACATATATATATTAATGAGTGATCTATATACAAAATAAAGAATGAGCTAATGGACAAATATTTGCCAAACTATGATTAAAACATAATTTCCAACACATTATATGGAAAATAGAAAATGGTCAAAGAGTGAAGGAAAGTAAATACGTCACTGTCTCTGTGCTAAGTTCTAAGGAGATATGAGAATAGAGGTAGGACACCCTGGTGAAATAGGTGTCTTTACTCTGAAAATAGGAGGGAATACTTGAAAACTTAACTACGGATGCTTTATCGGTAAGCATAACTGTGCAAATACAAATATCCCTCCCCACAGAGCATTCACACAAGGTCATCTTCCTCATTTTCATCCAAGTCGGAGCAGCAAGACAGAGTGGGCATTGCCTCCTCAACCAGAAGGGGTACGGGGCTGAGAGGGAAAAAGAGTAATCCCACTAGATATAAAAATATTTTATATATTTTATATTTTTGAATAAAATAAAAAGCATGCATAGTCGTTCTTAGTTTAAAAGTATTGCTTTGACAACCACCTGCTTAAACACCATTTATTGCTTGCATTTAACATAATTGAAACTATACTGACAACTTCAATTCATGCAGAAAAAAAGGAGAAAAAATGAATAGGAGATTTGAAAATGTATTGCCTTTACTGTGAACACTTTTTAATATTTTGGTAAAACTTTTCTTTCATTGCATTTTAATTATAGGCCTAAGGTTTTCAAAATCCAGCGTAGAGTTAGTAAAAGGAGGTATTGTTTTTGACATTGCGGATTGTAATTAAGATTCAAATAATCCTATAGTGATAGGTAAAGGCTCCTTGTGTCAAACCAATGGCTGCCCCCTTGTTTTGAGGTTGTGGGGACAGTCGAATTGGTAGACAGAGAGGTGACAAGGTATCAGGCCGCTGGCACACATGCGAATGCTGAACTGCCACTGTGATTCTACCCAGCATTGCATAGAACTTCTTGCATTCTGTCCCTGTGAATTAATAACTTGGGTTTAAACTTAAGCTATTTGATGTAGGAAATTAGAATTCTTAGCATTAATATATGTTTTAAGAATAGCAAATGCATGTTGGAAGTTCTAAAAGTAACTTTGAAGCTCAAAAGGAAAGAACAGTGGAGAGAATCCAAGGCCCCTACCCTTCCCTTCACACTCAGACCAAGGCCCCGGGCACTGGGAAGACCAGGCTACGGGGCTTTGATCATGCAGCGCTTAGTGCCAAGTAGCTTTGAAGGCATTGGAAATGTGACCCCTCCAGCATGGCAAGGTCGAGCTCTTTTTTACTCTGGCAGTGCCCACCGTGTCTCTCTGGCATCTGAGGTGACCCTGTGCCCTCTTGTCAGGCCTATTAGGGAAATCATGGTGCAGCCTTGGGGCTGGGCTGGGTTTGCTCACTGAGAAAACTTCTGACTGCCTGCTCTTCCTAATCTAATGCTTCCTAATGCATTCATATCTCTGGCTATTGGTTCATAGTTGGATCCTAGGGTCTTCTACCAAGTAGATACCTTTATAAATTCAGTCACTGCAGGAGATTTTAAGAGTTGTTTTGTTATTGACCATAATCCTGAATCCTTTTCTTATTTTTTTTTCCTACCATAAAGCTTTATTTCCATTTGGTTCATTTGCTTGGGACACAGCTCAAGAGAGGATAAAAAGCAGCCTAGTGGCTTGAGGGAGAGGCTCCGACAGAAGCCCTGACACCAGGGGGACGGATATACATAGGCTCACTGTGCTCTGGAGGCTCCCAGTCATGCTTGAGGGTGAGCCTTTGAAACACACTCGGCCACCCCACAGAGGGGCGGCCAGCCTGCCGGGTTAGTCAGGTGGGCGGCCATCTTCTTGATGAGCTTTGCTTCTTCATCTAGAAAGTGCTCTGCAGGAATTCACATAGCCCTGCTTCCTTATCGTAATCATGATTTTTGAGCAGTATGAAAAAAAGTTAGAACTATATCACCTTGTAAAAGTTCTGCTCTGTACATATCATGGAAGTTTTCTTTAATGACTATATATGCCTGAGAAAACACACCCCATGGTCCTAAGCATGGGTTCTAGAACCACAGAGAAATCAGTCTCTGCTACTTTCTAGCATGTGGCTTTGGGCAACTAAAGCTTCCTAAGCTTCTAGATCTTCATCTATATATTGATCATGATAACATTTCTATCAGAACTTTTTTGAACACTGCAAATCTTCTCTGCCCCATCTCTTATTCAAACCAGTGCTTTTGTACAGACTGCCTGTCCAGGTTCATCTGGGTGCAGCTTAACAGTGCCTTGACTCATGTCAGCCTGTGCACCTTCTGCTTCCTGCTCCGGGGCTTCCGTGGTGAGCATCTTGGGACATTCAGAGCAACCATCTGGGTGTTTCTATATGCTCATCTCATACGTGCAGGGGAATTAAGGCCCCCATGGAGCCAACTTTGACCGGTGGTGAAAGGGATTCAATTAATAAATTGTTCCTTCACTCTTTCCTTGTGCAAAAATTTGTGAAACATTTCATAAGCTATTCTAAATGACCTAGTGTCATTGCACAACTATTCAACCATAGTTGCATTTTTTATTGTCTTTCCAAGCCAATAGATATTGCTTTCACTGGGTAAAACGTGACCAGTTATAAGTCAAAGACTTCTATTACTGGCTTAAATGTCAGTTAAGCAATGACTACAAAAGACACATGATCACGTCATGGGAAAAACACTAAATGTGGACTTATTAGGACTAGACCATATTCCTTAATGAGGAATGATATATTTGTTTCCTATTTGAAAAATAAGATGGATGGACTAAATTATCAGTCGTCAATTCCACGGGATTTTGTCCCCAGATTACCCTTCTCCTTTTTTCCACTGATTTCTTACAAGTCAGCTGCAAAGCATTATTATAAATAAGAAATATTATTTATAAAATTCCTTTTTTGAAAAAATACATGTGTTTGTGTATATGTACATATGCATACAAATTTATGTAATATGATTATTGAAAATATATTTTAAAATTAGAATGCAATTATAAATTAGATTATTCACATTAAAATAAGAATACATTTATTTTGGATATAATTGAAAATAAAAAGGAAAATAATATCATAATGATTTGGATAAGCATCAGTTTCACAATCGGCTATTTGGATTTAACCTTCTTGTGAGCCAGTGAGGTTAGATCTAGTTCAAGTCCATGGTTTGTATCTGTGTTCCTTTTATTAGTTTACTTACAACCTTAGTATTTGGTCTCAAGGTCTTTTTATGGTGAGGGAGACAACTGAAGCATGTGTGTGCCACAGGGTGAGAATTACTTGCTTCCCTTAGGACACACTGCCTACATATCTAGACTCCAGTAGCCTTCTTTTCCAAGTGTCAGCTTGCCTGTGACAATTTAACCATGTGCTTTGTTTTTCATTTACCCTTGACTGTGTTTGAATGGTTTAGAAATGCAATCTTATCTGTCATAAATATAAGCATTAGAAGTGGTGTGTTTGTGATTATCAGGGTCAGTTGAAAATGAAAAAACATCTTAAAATAACAAAAGTTCATTTCGATCAGTCTTTTGCCTTTGTAAAAGTATATGTCATTTATCTGCTTTGTTATGATATTTGTTAGATCTGCAAAATGCCAATAAAATTACTAAAACATATATTTCTTGCTATGTTCTTTTTAAGGGACTGTAAGCTTTCCTCCATGATAAGAATTTAAAATTACAATTTATCTTATTATTAGTAATCAATACCCACCAAAAAGTATTATTAATTGGTCAGTTGTCTTTACTATTTAGATTAAGGAAGAATACTAATTTAAAAAGTTCAAAGAGATGAAATATCTATTTCATGTATCTAATGAGATAATGATTGCAAAATGCTCCCTATAATACTCTCTGATAATGTAAAATGTTATTTGCAAAGCAACTTTCATATAACTAAAAATTTGACTTCTTTACTTAGTTACTAAAATTTCTTTACTTACAAATACTAAATATATAGACACATATATCTGTGCATCTATCTGTGTATCAATCTACTGATTCCATTAAAATAGGGTATTTATTAATCATAGGCATAGTATTACAAATTGAACATGGACAAAATAGAAAAAATCACTTACATACCAAATTTTATTTGCTTCTACCAAGCTTCTCCAACCACCTTAAAGGTACTGTTTCAATAAGCTAAGCAGAGGTAAATGGCCAAAAAAATATCCAGTAGACAAGATCTTATTTCAAGAGTTAAGAGGATTAAAGTTAAAAAGATCAAGTTTCCAAGATATTCTTTGGTTAGATCCTCTTTTGTAATGTGAAGGACTTACAAGGGACTCTGCAGGTAAATCGCATTTCATGGGTATTGTGTAAGAAGTTGAGTTGTTTGTTTGGAGCGCAGACCTTACTACAATGAAGCACCATCAGGCTAGCCTAAGCCATCGGGTTTTGTCACTTGGACAGCTGAGGGGGCATCTTGTTTCTCTTCCCCTACATCCACATAACATAACACAGCACAGGTTATTCCTCCTATTACATCTAAAGCAGCATACCCAAAACTATTTTTAACTATATTATTCTCATGCTTAACATCCTTCAATAAAGTCCAACAGACTTTAGGATAAAATCTAAACTTGCTATATAAAATTTCTCTAAACAGAGTGTCGATGCCTAGTCTCAACTAACTCAAATTTCATTTGTTGTAAATTATACTCTATCTTGACTACAAAGACTTTACACAAACTTCCTATTACTTTGATAACTCTATTATCTGTCCCTGACTCCAAAACTGATCTTCATAAGAAGGAGGTGAACCCTCACAGCAAATGCTCCGACAAAGCTCTGAACTTCTGCTTTATAACATCCATGTACTTAGTAAAAGCTTGTTTATTATCAGCTTTTCCTACTGAATCGGACATGCATGGGTGTAGAGTAGAGAACACCTCTGTATTATTCACCAGTATAGCATCATTCGCAAAGTGTAGTGCTGGCACATAGGAAGTGGATGATATGGATGCGGTCTATCCAGAAGGTATCCAGCCATGTAATATGAAAAATAAATATTTATTGAAGAAGATAAAAGAGAAAAGAGACATTGTACATAGGACAATGATGCCTCAGTCCCCTTCAAAGTAGGCACCTTGGTACCTCACACAGTTCTCCCAATTGCTATCAGCTTCCCCATTGTGTTTTTCTGAATTGTATCGAAGGTCTAAAATCTCTTTCTTTTCAAAGGTGGTTTTAGTTTTGGGAAAAGCCAGAAGTCACAGGGCAAACTTGGGCTATAAGAGGGCTGAGTCACCTGGGTGATGTGATACTTCACCAGGAAACTCTGCACCGGATGTGATGTATGAGCAGGCATGTTGTTATGATGAAGCTGCCAATCACCAGCTGCCCATAGCTGTGAACTTCTGAATCATACAAATAGTTTCCACAGAGGAATATTCAAGCTTAACACAAAATTTGATGCAGATTCAATGCTCTACTCACTCAGTCATTTTAAATGTGACAGCCACACAGTACACAGGCTCACTCAATGGCATCTACCGCCCCCACTGACTAATACAGTGAAGTGGTCATTCTTCACACATGTGCATTCCAGTCTGCTCCCCTTGGCTGCCAGGTTACATTGATGTCACCCAAACTGTTCTCATTTTGTTTGTAATGGCTGGTCTTTTTCTGGATAGATCTTTGTGTTTGCTTAAAAATCAGTAAAAGAAAGAGAGCTTGTACTGAGATTTTTCTGCCCAAAAATCCTGCGGAAAAGGAGTCTGATGTCATTGAAGAATCCAAAGAAATCAGAAAAGGTTCAACATTCAAATTTCTCCAAAAGCTGAAATAAGATGGAGGAAAAATGTATTAAATCAATTCAAATCAAATCATATTGTATAAATGAAATTATTTGCTTGACATTTAATATACATTAAAGACTAACAGGTAACATCATTTAGTGATATACTATTTTTCCAAAAGAGCTTTCTAATATAACACAAATGACAAAAAATTGACCTTGTTAGAACTGACTACTTTGAGTTCAGTTGAAAGGTAAAGAAATAAAAATGGCTGGTTTATTTCTTTTATTTAGCCGACCTTTTAAAGGAGATAGTTTAACTTACTTCAAACACTTTTATTAAGCTTGGTTCTGAGCTACATTTATGAAAACGAATGTTCTGAATTTTTCTTATCTAAATATAAGTTGTTAAGGGAGGGGGGTATAGGGGGTCTAAATGGTAATAGAAAAAATACAATAAAAATCAGTAAAAAATAAAAGAAAAAAGAAAAAATATAAGTTGTCCACAATTTTCTTTATATACTACAGATTTTGAAAAAGTTGTAGATCATTGAAAATATTGACTTAAGCAATCTCAAATTTGATTGCTTAAGGCAAGTTTGTCTGTCATTTGTGCTTGAATGCATGTGTGTGTGATTTTTCTAACATATAAGACTGGTCTGGCAAATGGGATATCTACATGAATGTAATGTATTTTTGACATAGGATGCTATTATCACCACAAGACACATTTGATTATTTTTGTTTGATATTTTATATTTTTCTGCAGTGTGAAATCCATTTATTGCTACACTGCAAGAAACATGAACATGGAACTTTGTCGAAATCTCCTCTAGTCGTCAAAAAAATGTGGAAATACTGACGGTGCATTTCTCCCAGAAGTCATTTTCAGAAATCAATGTTATATTCTTATTTTAAACAAGAGAATTTCAATTCATTTGTGAGGATGAACAAGCATCATTTTAACCTGAATTTTTCCTATTCATATATAATTCATTAGAAGTATGCTAGAAAATGCATTAAAAATGCATATAAATTTTTTAAAAATTCCATTTTACTAAAAAAAAGCCTTGTTTATATTATTATATTAAAAAAGCCAAGGAGAAAGTGGGCACTTGTTGTTTCCCTTCTCTCAGAGATCAAATCCTGTATATCCAATATCTGAAAATTATTACATATATAACTCTGTCTTTTAATTGTTTAGAGAAGGATGGTAGGTATTGTTCCTTTTAGCCCATCATAGACAGAAGCAAACGTCAACAGTCTTGCTAGAATTTTTATGTTTTCAAAGTCACTGTGTCAATTTTTTTTTACTGTATTGTTGTTCAATTACAGTTGTCTGCATACTCTCTCCTCCCCTCCCCCTCCAATCCCACCTCCCTTCCCTGCTTCCCTCCCCACCAATGGTTCTGTCCATGTGTCCTCTACAGTGGTTCCTGAAAACCCTTCTCCCCATTGTCCCCTCCCCCCGCCCCCCAGCTATTGTTAGATTGTTCTTAATTTCAATGTCTCTGGTTAAGTTTTGCTTGCTTGTTGCTTTTGTTGATTATGTTCCAGTTAAAGGTGAGATCATATGGTATTTGTCCCTCACCACCTGGCTTACTTCACTTAGCATAATGCTCTCCAGTTCCATCCATGCTGTTGAAAAAGGCATAAGATCCTTCTTCCTCTCTGCTGTGTAGAATTCCATTGTGTAAATGTACCATAGTTTCTTGATCCATTCATTTGTAGATGGGCACTTAGGCTGTTTCCAGCACTTGGCTATTGTGAATTGTGCTGCTATGAACATTGCAGTGTATAGGTTCTTTTGAATTGGTTTTTCAGGGTTCTTAGGGTATAATCCCAGTAGTGGAATTGCTGGGTCAAAAGGCGGTTCCATTTTTAGTTTTCTGAGGAAGTTCCATACTGTTTTCCACAGTGGCTGCACCAGTCTGCATTCCCACCAACAGTACAGTAGGGTTCCCTTTTCTCCACATCCCCTCCAACAGTTATCTGTTGCTTTGTTGATGATGGTCATTCTGACTGGTGTGAGGTGGTACCTCATTGTGGTTTTAATTTGCATCTCTCTGATGGCTAATGATGTTGAGCATCTTTTCATATGTCTCTGGGCCCTCTGTATGTCCTCTTTCGAGAAGCGTCTGTTCATGTCTTTTGCCCATTTTTTAATTGGTTTTTTTTGTCTTCCTGGAGTGGAGTTGTATGAGTTCTTTATATATTTTGGAGATCAAACCCTTGTCTGAGGTATTATTGGCAAATATGTTTTCCCATACTGTTGGTTCTCTTTTTATTTTAATACTGTTTTCTTTAGCCCCACAGAAGCTCTTTATTTTGATAAGGTCTCATTTGTTTCTTTCCTTTATGTCCCTTGCTCTAGGGGACATATCATGGAAGAGGTTGCTGCGTGAAATATCTGAGATTTTCCTACCGATGTTTTCCTCTAGAAATTTTATGGTGTCACGACTTACATTTAAGTCTTTTATCCACCTTGAATTTATTTTTGTGTATGGTGTAAGTTGGTGCTCGAGTTTCATTTTTTTGCATGTAGCCATCCAGATTTCCCAACACCATTTGTTGAAGAGGCTATTTTTATTCCATTTTATGCTTCTGCCCCCTTTGTCGAAGATTAATTGTCCATAGAGACTTGGGTTTATTTCTGGGCTCTCTATTCTGTTCCATTGGTCTATCTGTCTGTTTTTATGCCAGTACTAAGCTGTTTTGATTACAGTGGCCTTGTAATACAGTTTGATATCAGGAATTGTGATCCCTCCTGCTTTGCTCTTCTTTCTCAAAATTGCAGCTGATATTCGGGGACGTTTATGGTTCCATATAAATTTTTGAAGTGTTTGTTCTATATCTGTGAAATATGCCATTGGTACTTTGATAGGGATTGCATTGACTCTATAAATTGCTTTGGGGAGTATGGACATTTTGATGATGTTGATTCTTCCAATCCATGAGCATGTACAGACACTTGGTTTTTAATACTGTGCCAATGTGTATGTCAATATTCAACTATTCATTATTTAAAGAATTCAACCACAGTTTTTGTATTGAAACTCATATCTAATACAGGGGTATCCAGGTTAGCAGAGTGAGCAAGTTACTGAAAATTCTGATTGCTTTTATCTGTAAAATAAAAGAAAATGTAAAATGAGAAAAATCAGTTTCTACCTTATGGGTTTGCTGTGAAGGCTGGTACACTGTCCAACGCAGCAGTTGTCAAAGTGTAGTCTGCAAAGCTCTGCGGGGCTCCAAGGTCCTTTCACTGACTCCATGAAGGTAAAACTATTTTCATAACAATGCTAAGAACTATTTACCTTTTACACTCTGTTGACATTTGCACCAATGATGCATAATCCATAATGTGACAAAGTAAGAAATATGAAAAAGTAACAACTTCTGCTTTCTGAGACATTATGGCTGTCTTGAGAAAAAGCATTTGTGCAATAGTTTGAGTTGAGAGGTGAAGTAGCTTCTTTTTTTTTTCATGGAACACTAGTTTTACTTAAAATATTGACTAACAGACAAAGACAGTTATCAAAATTTGGGTAGTTGACATCTTCTAGCACAGGAACAAAAGAAGTTTATCACTTCAAGAAAAACAATTGACGGGTATTTGTTGCCAGAGGTGTAATTCAAGACTTCAGACAAAAATTAGGATTTTGGAAAACTTATATCTGCCACAATGACCTCAACATGATAATATTTATAGAATTTTCAGATGAGGTAAGTGGTGATATTAATTTGTGATATTTTGATATTGTATAATGAAATATGTCAGTATTTGGATAGACTGTATAATTTAGTGAACCAATTATTTTTTTTTCAAAATCATACACAGGCAAAAGATCTATTGAAAGGGCAAAGGAGAGCAAGGGATTTTCCATGTATCATGTACTAAAGGTTCATGCTTGCAGTTTCAGACTTTGCATTGTGACCAACTGCTAAGACACTATCACTTGCTGAATTTTGCTGTAGTATCAAAGAAGGATAGACTTCATTATCTGAAAGTTTTAAGAATATCCCTAAGTTTTTCACTAAGCATCCGAGCGAGACTACTTTTTTTTCATATACTGAAATGAAACGTTGCAGCACCCAGAGAACATAACCTAAAACATTTGCAAGTATGTAAAACAATGTTACTTCTAATTAAACTTTTTTCCTTTAAGAATACAGTTATGGCCCTGGCTGGTGTAGCTCAGTGGATTGAGCATGGGCTGCAAACCGAAGGGTCGCCAGTTCGATTCCCAGTCAGGGCACATGCCTGGGTTGCGGGCCTGGTCCCCAGTAGGGGCCAGATGAGAAGCAACCACACATTGCTGTTTCTCTCCCTCTCTTTCTCCCTCCCTTCTTTTCTGTCTAAAAATAAATAAATAAAATCTTTTTTAAAAGTTTAAAAAAAAAAGAATACAGGTGTGTTTCATAAAATTTGCTATTTAGAAAAACCTCATAATGAATTTAATACAAACATTTCAAAATAAATCAATTCATAAGTATAATAAAATGCACAGTATGTTAACATTAATATATTTTTGAGTCTTACTTCATCTCATACCATTATTCTTCTAGTCAAAATAATTCATTCTAACTACAGACAAGAAGCTCTCTTATGACTGGGAAACAAAGTTGGGAGGCTCATCCGAACAATCTCTTATCTTTGCCTTATTTCTCACGGGACTGCTGGCACTCATCTCTTGATCTAGAACTCTCTGACCTAAGGTATTCTATTATTGACATTGTTGCAAAATCTGACAGTTAGCCCTGATTGGTGTGGCTAAATGGTTTGGGTGCAGACTGCGAATCAAAGGGTCACCGGTTTAATTCCCAGTCAGGGCACATGCCTGAGTTTCAGGCCAGGTCCCCAGTAGGGGGCACATGAGAGGCAACCACACATTGATGTTCTCTCCCTCTCTTTCTCCCTCCCTTTCCCTCTCTAAAATAAATAAATACAATCTTTAAAAGCAAATCTGACAGCTAATTTGTTGCAAAATCCTGTGTGACACCAGCAATATTGTTCTTTTTATTCCATATGATAAAAATATCACCTTTAGCAAAGTAAAAATATTAAATAAGAAAACAAAAAAGGAAAGAAACCAAGAAAATGAACTCAAATATCTTCTTAAATAAATTCATTGACCATTAAGAAAAAAATTCAGCCAAGCAACTGCAAGAAAATTAGTCTATAATTGGAAAAAAAACCATACACTACTGCTACTATTTCATTTTGCCACGTTTAGTTACTTTTTAAATCTTGCATTGTTTTTAAAATAAATCATTAAAGTCTTAAATAGTTTTCCAAGTGAGAAATGAACATTTTTGTGGTGTTATACATTTTCTTGGTTAAGTGTGGGATTGAAATATAAAGTCTTCAGTCACTGAACTGGTAGCACTGTATTTACAACATACTGTTTTACCCCAGTAGGCTGCAACCATAATCTTTTGCTACTGACATCCAGAAAGAAAAATTTTCAATAACAGGAAGAAATAGTGATGAAAGAACCCATGTGGTTGTATTTTTTCCAGTTTATACAAGCATTTCTTTAACAAGGACTTAAAAGCAAGTATCTAGTAATGTAAAATAGAAAATACAATGGAAATGCATTTTGGGAAAGCTGTTATGTTTTTAACCTACTGCCAGCAATGTTTTACTTTTTTAACTTTAGGAAAATTTTATTAATCTTTTGAAGCTTTAAATTCTGTTTGGTCAAGTAAGGTTTAATACCATTTTTTTCCTCGAAGGCTATGTTTTTTGTTTGTTTGTTTGTCTGTTTGCTTATTTGTTTTTTTCTGTAAAGATACAATATAGTTAAAATTATTAGTTGATTACCATTTTTATATTTGTGAACTTCCAAATTAGAAAAAATAAGACTAGAATAATGAAAAAAAGTACTTCCTATTCTTATTAGCCATTTTTGTTTCTTTTAAATTTCACATATTGGACATATTTTTATTATAAAAGTTTATCTCATAATATACATATTTATAACAATGTATAGTATTGTTTTGGGTATTTAATTCATCATTCAATAGAATGAGCAATCCTTTGCTTACTGATGCAATCTTCAAAGTGCTTCATTTTGTTCTGTTGGTGATTCCCTTAAACAAGTCTGTATTTTTGACAGATGTCCAGCACAGATATACTTCAGATTTATATTACCACCAGAGAAAAACAGGACATCTGGCATTTTTGAAAATGAACCTTTCTTGGTTTATTTAAGTATAATAAATGCATTTACATGAGGACGATTCTGACTTTTATAGTAATGGACTCTGAGACTAATGAATCTGAGACTAACTCAAATATCCATTCACTCCCCAGCTTCACTGGAATGACTCTCTAATCTATTTTTTTCCTTTCAACCATTCTTCTAATTCATTGCCTAATTGCCTACACTATAAAGAGGCATTTTGTCTAAATGAAGCAGCATCAGTAAGACAAATGAGGCAAGACTTTGACTATGATATTCATTCTAGTGCTTAATCACTTTCCCGCAGAAGAGTATCTCTGAAGACCCTATTCCCTCTTCTATTTCTCTCCATCAACACTCATGTATGCATTAGAGAAATATTTTATTAGAGTTGCATTTCAGTTCAAAGAAACATGTATGGGAAAATTAACAATGTTAAAAGTCATGCTGCAGATAAAATTTTTCAAAATTATTAAAATGCTATCTGAACTTTCTACCCTAAGTTTCTCTTTCAGCAATATTTGGAAAATAGTTTTGCATAAATAAAATTAACATAACTTGCTGTTGTATAGAATAGAAAAATATATCCACAAGCTTCCAGAAGGACAACTAGGAACTACTAGTTCTACCAGTTCACCGCAGGTTCTATAGCAAGGACTATGGGGACGGGATAAAAAGGTCTGGGTTTAAAAGCATAGGGAAGGGAACAGTAGGAGCCGAGGAGCTGGGGCCATAACAGTTCCTGAAAGGAGATGTAATTTTAGAGGGAGAATCAGACCAAAACCAGGGCACCAAGGCCTAGTGGTTTTAGGAGAAAAAAAAAAAACCCGTCCTTGGTCTTCCTCACTGTTTCCCCATTGGCCAAACTCAATTGGAAGTGACAGTTCAGAGAAGCCCAGGAGGAGCCCCTGAAGGGGCAGCCCCAGGCACAGGAGCCAGGCAGAGCCTAATGGGGAGGACAGGCAAACTGAGAATAATCAATTAAGTGACTAAAATCATTGTCATGTTGTAAATCAAGTCACATTATAAAGTCAAAAGGGTAGTTGCCTACCTAAAGAAACAGAGTAGCGAATGCCCATTTTAGAAAAAAATATTCAAATATTTTATTCTTAAAATATTTTATATTAATATGTAAAAGCTTTGAATTTATAAACATAATATAAAAAGCTAATTTTTTGAAGAAAATATTTCTATTTTTCTTTTAGAAAAAAGACTTTTTGAAAATCATTGGCTTCAATTTTTTCATCTGAAAGTAATTTAATGTTGTTAAGTGACTATTAAATACTTTTATAGAGCTACAGTCCTAATTTTGTAACATTGAGTGAATCAGGGTTAAGCATATTTTCCTAAGTCTTGTGCAATATATAAAGTCATGTATACTGCTATGTAACAAAGCAACTAAGTGGTTTGTTGGTTTCTTTCTTTTTGCCACATTACTCTTTAATTATGGAGTATAGTTTGCATAAAGAATAAAATACTAAGTACCATACAATTATATAT